>SJYV01011344.1:85414-99987 GCA_006410875.1 Neotragus pygmaeus
TCAAGCTACCAGCAGTATTCTTCACAGAACTAGAACAAATAATTTCAAGATTTGTATGGAAATACAAAAAACCTCGAATAGCCAAAGCAATCTTGAGAAAGAAGAATGGAACTGGAGGAATCAACTTGCCTGACTTCAGGCTCTACTACAAAGCCACAGTCATTAAGACAGTATGGTACTGGCACAAAGACAGAAACATAGATCAATGGAACAAAATAGAAAGCCCAGAGATAAATCCAACTTTTTCCACTCTCCTGTTTCACTTTCATCAAGAGGCTCTTTGCTTTCTGTCATAAAGGTGGTGTCATCTGCATCTCGGAAATTATTGATTTTTCTCCCAGCAGTCTTGATTCCACCTTGTGCTTCCACCAACCCAGCGTTTCTCATGAGGTACTCTGCATATAAGTTAAATAAGCAGGGTGACAATATATAGCCTTGACATACTCCTTTCCCTATTTGGAACCAGTCTATTGTTGTAATTCACAGTTATGGAGATTCTATGACATTAAAAAATGTTTTATAAATCCCTTAATCCTCCCAACAGCTCTATTGGACGATATCTCAGGAGTTATGTTTTGCATGTCAAATTAACCAAGACCTGGGGGAACTGGATATTTGACTGTTTTATGGGAAAAAGTTCTGAAAGAAGATAAAATGTAATACACATATATAAAATAGATAAACAACAAGGACCTACTGCATGCACAACTATACTAAACATCTTGTAATATCCCATAATAGAAAAAAAATCTAAAAAGCATACATATATATATACATACACACACACACACACACATATACACATCTGAATCACTTTGCTATACATCTAACACTGTAAATTTGTACTAGTAAAAATTAAAAATAAAGTCTTAAAAAATTTTAATACAATGTTCTACTTTTGTGATGATTATATACTGCCATTCTATACAACATACTGTATATATAGGATATATATATTGTACTTGTACTCTATATAATATACTGTATATATATGATATAAAGATAATCACCCTTGTATTTTAAGTCAAACCCCACTCTAAAGTCTTTTAATGAGACTTGGCAGAGATATGTGTCTTTATTTTCAGCTTTGCTTAAATTTTAAACTCTTCAAATTAACTACAACTGGAAAATGTTTGCTTACTTTGCTCAAAGTTCTTGCAAGCTCAGCATAATCTTACAGAATACAAACTCTCAGCTTTCTGCCTTCTTTTCTGTCTGTATGCTATGCTTCAGTAATGTTATTCAACCTTTTAAGATGTCTCTTTTTTTAATTACTCATCTTTCTGTATGTGTTAGATATCTCACCCATGCTGAGTCATTCTTGCTCACAAATCTGTAGCTATGATTACTCAGTATGTAAAGTAAAATTTAGAGCATGTCACTTAAGTTTGAGTTAGAATATGTTTAAAACAAGTGATCATCAACTTATACAGTTAAAGTAAAGAATCAAATAGCATTCTTTCTGAAATTTTATTTTAAATTGTCTTATTACCTTTGCAATTACTCTTGATTTGTTATGAATAACTTTGGAAAATATTTTGGAATCTAACTGAGATAACCTATCACAGTTAATAGTAAGTATGCATTATTCAAAACTATGTCCCTAAACATTTTATATCGTCTTATTATCCAAAGGTTGGAAACTATGCTCATACTTGCCTTATAAGTGTTATTAACACTACTGCAAAGCTGCTGTAAACAATGAAAATATCATTTTGTTAGTTCTTTGTTAACATAAACTGTCTCTAGTAATGAACATCTGTATCTTCTCTTCAACTGAAAGTGAAGTGAAGGTGTTAATTACTCAGTACTGTCTGACTCTTTGTGACTCCATGGACTATAGCTCACTAGTCTCATCTGTCCATGGAATGTTTTAGGCAAGAATCCGGAGTTGATAGCCATTCCCTTCTCCAGGGGATCTTCCCAACCCAGGGGTAGAATCTAGGTCTCCAGCACTGCGGGCAGATTCTTTACTGTCTGAGCCACCAGGGAAACTCAATGAGAATGTAATTCTCTAAGATAGATCTGAGTTGGAGCATGTTTTTGGATGACTTGCTACTATAACTGACTATACTGATGCAAACTGAAAACTCTAGAATGCTCAGATATATTCCTCTATATTGGTAGAAAAAAAAATAGCTTTTCCTCCTGAACGAAAAATGTATAAATAACAAATTCAGAAGTTCATGGTTAGTCACTGATGGCAGTGAAACTATGACTAGCTATACAAATAGTTATTCTCATGATAAAGCAGTTTCTATTGCAACCTTGTAACAATTTTATACTTCAAATGGCTACTAAATACCTGTATTTATTTTATGGTGAACATTCTGTTGCAGAAAAGTTCTCTGTGGCTCAGGGGCTCTCTATCCTGTCTCACACAGCATTAGTGATTCTGGCCGTAGTGGACTGATTACCTCATCACCATGTATGCATGACCCTTTAGATTGCTGTGAAGTTATCATGACATTCTTTTCATTTTCCTGACACGGCATTGTAGAAAACACGACAATCACAAAACTTCCTTCTTTTTAATCACTTCCTTTATTCCTTTCTGACATAATTAATGTCATTTATATGCAAGGAATTTATTTTATATTTAACATTAGTGAACATGAATAAATATATTAGAGCTCAGTATATAACAGAATTACAAAGGAAAAACAATATCACAAACAAAAGTGAAGAATAAACCTCAGTTTATGTATCACAAGATAGAATTATTGTTTCTATCAACACTGGTAAATGTATACACATTTATAAACTTTCCAATTGCAAATACCTAGCACTGCCCTGAATAGATAATTTTTTGCAGTTTTAGTAAATAATATAAATTTATCAAAGTAAAGGAATGCATTCTCCACTAAAAAAATAATGTTTAATTTGGAGTACTTTGCTCTGGGAATATTTCCAATCCACTGTAAAGAGAATTTCTTGCCTTCAAAATGTAATACTGTTTTGATTTTTAGCAAAGTAGTTTCTCTCATATTAACATTAATGAATTTGAGATCAGTTTCACACCTGGAAAATCAATAAAAAGCATAAGAGCAAAGAGCATTAATTTGCACTAAAACTTACAGCTCAAAGTTACCACTTTTGAATTACTTATATGTCTTTCTAAGCACGAAGAGGGCAGTAGTCATATGTTAGCTAATCTTTGCATTCTTAATAAAAAGCCTAACTTAGATCTCTGCTCATTAAATTTATCTTTTCAATTAAATTGTGTGAAATTAGATCAGCTTGCTTCAGTTTCTTAGTCATGGCTGACCCTTTGTGACCCATGGACTGCAGCACACCAGGTTCCCTGCCCATCACCAACTCCCAGAAGCTTGCTCAAACTCATGTCCATAGAGTCAGTGATGTGATCTAACTATCTCATCCTCTGTCATCGCCTTCTTCTCCTGTCTTCAATCAGGGTCTTTTCCAATGAGCCAGTTCTTTGCATCAGGTGGCCAAGGTATTGGAGTTTCAGCTTCAGCATCAGCCTTTCCAATGAATATTAAGGACAGATCTCCTCTAGGATTGACTGGTTTTGATCTCCTTGCAGTCCAAGGGACTCTCAAGAGTCTTTTCCAATACCACAACTCAAAGGATCAATTATTTGGTGCTTAGATTTCTTGATGGTCCAATACTCACATTCATGCATGACTACTGGAAAAACCATAGCTTTGACTAGACTGACCTTTGTGGGCAAAGCAATGTCTCTGTTTTTTAATATACTGTCTAAGTTGGTCATCGGAGAAGGCAATGGCATCCTAGGACTCCTGTCCTCATAATTTTGAATAAATAATAAAAAGCCATACTAGATTTTTTTTTTAACAAATATATACTGTATACTTGGAGAAGGCAATGGCACCCCACTCCAGTACTCTTGCCTGGAAAATCCCATAGACGGAGGAGCCTAGTAGGCTACAGTCCATGGGGTTGCTAAGAGTAAGACACGACTGAGTGACTTTACTTTTTCTTTTCACATCCATGCATTGGAGAAGGAAATGGCAACCCACTCCAGTGTTCTTGCCTGGAGAATCCCAGGGATGGGGGAGCCTGGTGGGCTGTCATCTATGGGGTCGCACAGAGTCGGACATGACTAAAGTGACTTGGCAGCAGCAGGTTGGTCATAGCTTTTGTTCCAAGGAGCAAGCATCTTTTAATTTAATGGCTACCGTCACCATCTGCAGTGATCTTGGAGCCAAAGAAATTAAAATCTGTCACTGTTTCCACTGTTATCCTATTTGCCATCAAGTGATGGGACTGGATGCCATGATCTAAGTTTTTTGAATGTTGACTTTTTGGCCAACTTTTTCACTGCCCTCTTTTACTTTCATCAAAATGTTCTTTAGTTCTTCACCTTCTGTCGTAAGGCTGTTGTCATCTGTGTATCAGAGGTTATTGATATCTCTCCCGGCAATCTTGATTCCAGCTTGTGCTTCCTCCAGCTCAATGTTTCTCAAGATGTACTCTGCATATAAGTTAAATAAGTAGGGTGAAATTATACAGCCTTGACATCTTACTTTCCCAATTTGGAATCAGTCTGTTGTTCCATGTCCAGTTCTAACTGTTGTTTCCTGACCTGCATACAGATTTCTCAAGAGGCAGGTTAGGTGGCCTGGTATTCCCATTTCTTTCAGAATTTTCACAGTTTATTGTGATCCACACAGTCAAAGGCTTTGGCATAGTCAATAAAGAAGAAGTAGATATTTTTCTGGAACTCTCTTGCTTTTTTGATTATCCAATGGATGTTGGCAATTTGATCTCTGGTTTTTCTGCCTTTTCTAAAGCTAGCTTGAACATCTGGAAGTTCACAGTTCATGTACTGTTGAAGCCTGGCTTGGAGAATTTTGAATATTACTTTGCTGATGTGTGAGATGAGTACAATTGTGTGGTAATTTGAACATTCATCAGTATTGACCTTCTTTGGGACTGGAATGAAAACTGACCTTTTCCAGTCCTGTGGCCACTGCTGAGTTTTCCAAATTTGCTGGCATATTGAGTGTAGTAGCACTTTCACGGTGAAGGCAATGGCACCCCACTCCAGTACTCTTGCCTAGAAACTCCCATGGATGGAGGAGCCTGGCAGGCTGCAGTCTGTGAGGTCGCTGAGTCAGACAAGACTGAGCGACTTCACTTTCACTTTTCACTTTCATGCATTGGAGAAGGAAATGGCAACCCACTCCAGTGTTCTTGCCTGGAGAATCCTAGGGATGGCGGAGCCCAATGGGCTGCCGTCCGTGGGGTCGCACAGAGTCGGACACGACTGAAGCAACTGAGCAGCAGCAGCAGCAGCAGCAGCACTTTCACAACATCATCTTTTAGCATTTGAAATAACTCAACTGAAAAATTTTCCCCCTCACTAGTTTTGCTCATAGTGATTCTACCTAGGCCCATTTGACTTTACATTCCAGGATGCCTGGCTCTAGGTGAGTGATCACACCATTGTGGTTATCTGAGCCATTAAGATATTTTTCTATAGTTCTTCTGTGTATTCTTGCCACCTCTTCTTAATATCTTCTGCTTCTACTAGGTCCATATTGTTTCTGTCCTTTATTGTGCCCATCTTTGCATGAAATGTTCCCTTGGTATCTCTAATTTTCTTGAAGACAATGAATAAATGAATTCATGTGAATGATTTTAAATCAGTTAAATGTCACATATTGATTCATCTTCACTTTATTTAGTGTCACGTCAGTTAAACTATAAATATTATAATTGCATTTAGTTATATCATCCTTAATAAAAATATTTTAAATAAATTGAATGATATTTAAAATGCATTAAAATTTTGTAGTTAAAATACTTTGTGCCTCTAGCAGATAGAAAATAAACTTTCATATGAATAATGAAATTGTACTTTGCCATCTGGGTTCACATTTCCTATAATAAAAATTTTAGGTACATCACTTATAGACAATATTGTAAAGTAATTAGCCTCTAATTAAAATAAATAAAATTAAATTAAAACAAGAAATTGTCATGTAAATTAAAATTTCTTACAAACAGATATTAATATTTAAGACAGAAGTCTTGATGAAAAATTTTAAATTGTTGACTTTTGGAAATATGAGTGATAAAGCATAGATGGAAAACCTGGTTCATAAGGAAGTGCCTGGAGAATATACAAATGGTATGAATTCATTTCAGATTTGGCAAGCTGCCTGCAACAGCATTGGAATCAGATACACGCAGATCGGGTTAAATTCCTGGGTCAGGAGTATCTCCTGGGCATAGCAACCCACTCCAGTATTCTTGCCTGGAGCCTGGGAGCCTACCTATAGAATTACAAAGAGTTGAGCATGACTGAAGTGACTTAGCATGGATGAGGAAGAAAACAGAGGGGCACAGACAGTTTCAGCCCTTGCAGCCATTAAAAGATGATCACTAGAAATTTACAAAATTGAGTTTTGAAATACCATTACCTTCATTAACATTTTAAATGGGAATCCACCATAGCCACCCCCAGGAAGGAGTTCTCAGAAAAAAAGCAGGCGGTGGGCTGCACAATGTGCTTTCACATAGAGTGGGAAGGAAAGGAAGGATGAGGTGACCTCTGGAAATTGCTGGGTAAACTAAAATTCAGCTCAACCCTGAAAAACATGTTTTTTTACAGCTTGCATCTTGTTAGTTTAATTGAGTTCCTTCTTTACTCCAGATAAGCAACAGAGCTCTCTCTCTTTTTTCCCATCAGTGAGTTTCAGAATATCCAAGTTCCTTTTTTATTGCTTATTAAATGTTTGTCAAATGAGGTGCTTGCTCAGTCCTGTTAATTGGTATGGTTTCCCATTTCCTGTCATACTGACTTGGCCAGAAATGCAGTAAAATAAAGATCTGCTAATTAGATGTGTGGGTCTGTTACAAGTTATTTCACAGTGCAAATGTGCACAGAAAACATTGAAAATGCTTTTCATCTCTTTTCTTCCTTCTTTTTAATATCTCAGTTTTAAAACCTATGCTTAAAAAAAAAAAAAAAAAACTATTGTTAATAGACACCAGTGGCAAAATCTAATACAACAATTTTATGAAGTTCTACCAAAATTGCAAGTGAGATTAAATGCATACAAGATAATATTGAGGAGAATTCATATGATCTAGAAAAGATATTAATTTCAGCAGAATTATGCAAAGATACAAACTTTTAAAAACACAGCAGTGATGTAAGATGATTTTAAAGTAATTCATTATTTGGAAAGTAAGAATGGAATAAAAAGCACTCCCATGATTTCCACAAACAATGATAATAATAACTGAAATAATACAATCTTAATAATGCATCTAATTCCCAATATTTTTCTGCAACGATAGAGTGAAATTGATAATACACAAGAGTAGTCTCCCATTCAAATACTTACCGGGGCCAATCTGCTTAGCTTCTGAGATCACATGCATTGAGAATGGTGTGTCCATAAACAGAATGGAATGTTACCCACCAATCCCTTAATTCCATTCTTTCTGGCCAGTATTTAAGGCTTCTCTGGGACAGAGGTTCTTAAAAGTCTGATTTTCGGCAGTCAATAAGACAATCACTGTGGGTGGGCATCAATGTGCTCAAGAATCTCTTTTTTTAATAAATAAAATTTAATTTGAAATAGAAGTATCTCTTGCATTCTCTTCCTATATTAAAAAATGCATGCAATCTGCCATACCTTTCTATAATTGGAACCTGGAATGAAAAATGAAACTTCAACAACAATTGGGCACTTACTCTATGATAGGTACTACCCCCTGAATATTATCATTTAATGTTTTACTATATTTTTTAATTGGCTTCCCAGGTGGCTCAGTGATAAAGAATCTGCCTGCCAATGCAGGAGACCCAGGAGATGAAGTTCAATTCCTGGGTGGGGAAGATCTCTGGAGGAGGAAATGGCAACTCACCCCAATATTCTTGGCTGGAAAATCACATGGACAGAGAAGCCTGGTGGACTACAGTTCATGAAGTTGCAAAGAGTCAGACAAAACTTAGAGACTGAGTATGCACATATTTATTAATCACATTTTACTGATGTGAAAACAGACTCAGAGAAGATGAATAACTGTCTAAAGTCATGCAGTATACAGTGATATTTGAATCTATGTGGCCAAATTCTGAGAGCACATTTTATTGAAAACCTTTTATATGCCAGGTGTTGTTTTAAGAAATTTACATACTTAAACATACTAAACCTATACAACAATGCAATGATAGAGGAAATATTTACTGCCTGCATTTCACAGATGAAGAATCTGAAGCACACGAAGGTGGTAATTTGCCCACCACTATCATTTTGTAAGATGGTAGAGCCAAGACATGAATGTAGGCAGTCTGACTGAGGAATCATCTCTGAGTCTTCTTACTTTCCAGCCACTCATTACTTACTGCCTTGGTGGTTTTGTTCATACAAGGGATGCTATTGGCTCCTAATGATTAAACACTGCTTCAGGTACTGTAGAAACCAGGGGAAATAGACCAGAATCGAATGGCTGAAGTCTTCAGGAAAGCCTGTCTGTAAGAAGTTTTCGGGTCTAAGCCTTGCAGGACAAGGAGGGATTAGTATGAACAAAGAGCTCATGTGTGAAGAGCTTTGGGATCTAAGAAAGTACAGAACACCTGAGGTATTAGAAGTAGGTCAAAGGATCTGGACTGGCAGAGAGCAAGAAATGTGCTAGATGAGGCTAAAGTGGTGAGAGGGGAGCTGTTACTCAAATACACTATGTCATATCTGATAGTTTTTGAGAATTTGAAATCCAGAGAAACTCCATGGTATTATGGGACAATATCATTCCAAAGAGCCCATGTTTCCTATATACCTATCCAACTCTAATTTAATGATTAGTTTTACTGAACTAAGCTGTCCCTGGGGTCTAAAGGAAGGAGTGTGGAGGGCTCAAGCAAGATTTTCTGCCCAGACAGAACCAAGAAGGTAAGAACTAGTAACGGATTTCCATTCCTTCTAGTCCCAATCCTGAAATGAGTCAAGAGACTTGCAGTTGAGAAGCTGAATCAAAGATTAGTGTGAACTTGAGCAAGAACAAGAGAAGTTGACTGAATATTGTATATGGCAATTTGTGGATTACAGAAGAAGGGCCTCTGCTACAGTCTGCCTTTGAGAAACTAGGAAAAGGCATGCCTATTTTAAATGAATTATTAGAAATAAGGCAACTCCTCTGGGCAGACAGCTTGGTAAGAAGATGGTGTCCTTTGTGTGGAACACTAAGTACCCCTTCTTTCAGCGGCACACAGGCCAGTGCTGTGCACGCTTGGGGAGAAGAATAAGAGCTGTATTTTGACCTGGATTTTTCTTTTTCCTTTATTAAACCTGATTATAAGTTGTAATCTTGCTCTGAGTGGAAAAGGAACTAAATAACTATTAGCATCTTTGAGGTGATCTGGCTACAAGAGAACTGCAGAGAGCTGAAAAGTTCAGCAGATGCCATCTGAATCTAGAGTGCTACAGGGTGACAGCTTCTGCAGGAGGTACCTGATAAGTCAGCTACTGAGGAATTTCATGTTAGAGAAGCAAGCAGACAGAAAAACCATAAAGGCCTCTCCAAAGGAAATGTAACTACATGAATAGACAGTGATTTTGAACAAAAAAAATAATTACAGCATTAAATAATGCTTTATGAAAATTGAAAATATTGTTTCTGAATTGAAATATTCCAGAGATGAATTGAAGAAGAGGATGATCATGTTTGAGACCTAATTAATAGGCCCAGGGAGATTGAAAATCTGGGATGAAATTTATAAAGGATAAGATTTTGCAGATAGAAATGAGGAATAAATTAACAAAACTAAAAGCAGGGATCTTTGCAATCTTAAAGAAGAGCAATGCCAAAGAAAATTCAACTATTACACAACTTCACTCATTTCACATGCTAGCAAAGTAATGCTCAAAATCCTCCAAGCTAGGCTTCAACAGTATATAAATCATGAACTTCCAGATGTACAAATTGGATTTAGAAGGAAGAGAAACCAGAGATCAAATTGCCAATATCTGTTGGATCATAGAAAAAGGAAGAGTTCCAGAAAAAACATATACATCTCCTTAACTGACTACACTAAAGTCTTTGACTGTGTGGATCACAACAAACTCTGGAAAATTCTCAAAGAAATGGGAATACCAGACCACCTGACTTGCCTCTTGAGAAATCTGTATGCAAGTCAAGAAGCAACAGTTAGAACTGGTCACAGAACAACAAACAGACTGGTTCCAAATAGGGAAAGGAGTGGATAAAGGCTGTATATTGTCACCCTGCTTATGTAACTTATATGCAGAGTACATCATGAGAAATGCTGGACTGGAGGAAGCACAAACTGGAATCAAGATTGCCAGGAGAAATATCAACAACCTCAGAAATGCAGATGATACCACCCTAATGGCAGGAAAAAAAGAACTAAAAATCCTCTTGATGAAGGTGAAAGAGGAGAGTGAAAAAGCTGGCTTAAAGCTCAACATTCAGAAAACTAACATCATGGCATCCAGTCCCATCACTTCATGGCAAATAGATGGGGAAACAATGGAAACCATAACACACTTTATTTTCTTAGTCTCCAAAATCACTGCAGATGGTGATTGAAGCTATGTTACTAGAAGATGCTTACTCCTTGAAGAAAAGTATGACAAACATAGACAGTGTATTAAAAGGCAGAGGCATTATTTGCTGACAAAATTCCATATAGTCAAATCTCTGGTTGATTTCAATAGTCATGTATGGATGTGAGAGTTGGGCCATAAAGAAGGCTGAGCACTGAAGAACTGGTGCTTTCCAACAGTGGTATTGGAGAAGACTCTTGAGAATCCCTGGGACTGCAAGAAAGCAAACCAGTCAATAATAAAAGAAATCAATCGTGAATATTCACTGGAAAGACTGATGTTAAAGCTGAAGCTCCAATACTTTGACCACATGACGTGAACAGCCAACTCATTGGCAAAGATCCTGATGCTTGGAAAGATTGAAGGCAGGAGGAGAAGGGGATAACAGAGGACAAGATGGTTGGATGGCATCACTGACTCAATGGATGTGAGTTTGAGCAAGCTCAGGGAGATGGTGAAGGACAGGGAAGCCTGGTGTGCTGCAGTCCATGGAGTCTCAAAGAGTTGGATACAACTGAGTGACAAAACAACAACAAAAAAGGAAGTGATGGAGGAGAAAAAATGGTTTACCAAATAAACCAAGAATAGATAAAAACACTGAATATGGTAAAGACAGATATTCTATAGTGGTCAAATGCTCAATTTACAGATAAAATAAACAATGAAGAAAAAAATAGCACCAAAATAACTGCCCAATATATTAATTCAAACACTATTACAAGTGCAATTACAATATGCTGACTATAAAATAATTGCAACATTTTAATAACTATTCCAAAAACTGTTAGAATTAGCTGCTAAAACTAACCAAGGATATAGAGGAAGTGAATAAAATTTTTAAAAATCTATTTAATAAATCTACTAAATAATGAATATACATTAGCATGAATAACTACTAACATTTTTAAAGTATTAAATACTTTAAAAATATTAAAATATATTTTAATATTCCAAAAATATAGAAATAAAAAATAACTTTTAAACATTCAACTGCCTGAAAATTAAAACTCTTAAATATACCTTAAGCCAAAGAATAATTTTAAAAATGAAAATTACTTTTTATATAGAAAACGATGAAGAGAAAATATTTCATCAAAACTAATAGAGGACGGCAAAATATACCTCAAAAATGTCTATGACAGTAAAGAATATTAAAGACATCACTGACTCAATGGGCATGAGTTTGAGCAGACTCCAGGAGATAGTGAAGGACAGGGAAGCCTGGGATGCTGCAGTCCATGTGGTTGCAAAGGGTCAGCAATAGCAAAAAGTAAAGAAAAGAAATATTTAAACTTAAGAATTTTTTAGAATCATAAAAGATCCTGAATAGCCAAAATAATCTTAAGAAAAAACAGCTGGAGGAATCACGTTCCCTGACTTCAGACTCTACTACAAAGCAACAGTAATAAAAACAATATGGTACCAACACAAAAACAGACACATAGATCAAAGGAACCGAACAGAAAGCCCAGAAATGTACCCATACACTTATGGCCAACTAATCTACAATAAATGAGGCAAGAATATACAAAGGAGAAAAAGAAGTCTCTTAATTAAGTGGTGCTGGGAAAACACTACAGCTATATGTAAAAGAATAAAATAAAAAAATTTCTCTATCACCATATTAAAATTTTAAATGTATTATAGACTTTAATGTAAGTCCAGATACTATAAAACTCCTAGAGGAAACTAAAGGCAGAACACACTTGGACATAAATCACAGCAATACTGGATCTGTAAAAATGAAACCAAAAATAAACAAATAGGATCCAATCAAACTGAAAACCTTTGCATAGCAAAGGAAACCATAATCAGAAAAAAATGAAAACTCACAGAATGGAAGAATATACTTGTAAATGATATGATCAATAAAAGATTAATTTTCAAAATATACAGAAAGCTCATAAACTCAATATAAAAATATAATAATAAAGTGGACAGAAGACCTAAATAGGCATTTCTCCAAAAAAAGACATACAGATGGCCAAGAATCACATGAAAAGATGCTCAGTATCACTAATTATTAGAGAAACACAAGCCAAAACTACAAAGAGATATCGCCTCACACCTGTCAGAATGGCCATCATAAAAAGTCTGCAAATAGTGTTGCAATGAAAACAGGGGTACTTGCATCTTTTTCAATTATGGTTTCCTCAGGGTATATGCCCAATAGTGGAATTGCTGGGTCATACTGTGGTTTTAGTCCTAGTTTTTTAAGGACCCTCCCTACTGTTCTCCATAGTGGCTGTATCAATTTGCATCCCTCCTGGCAGTATAAAGGAGTTCCCTTTTCTCCACAGCCTCGTCATAATTTCTTCCTTGTAGACTTTTTGATGATGCCCATTCTTACCAGTGTGAGATGATACCTTATTGTATTTTTTATTTGTGTTTCTCTAAAAATGAGTGACATTGAGTAGCTTTTTGTGTATTTATTAGCCATATGCATATCTTTAGATAAATGTCTGTTTACAATATCTAGGACATGGAAGCAACCTAGGCATTCATCAACCGACGAATGTATAAGGAAGTTGTGGTACCTGTATACAATGGAATATTACTCAGCTATAAAAAGCAACACATCTGAGTCAGTTCTAATAAGCTGGGATGAACCTAGAGCCTATTATACAGAGTGAAGTAAATCAGAAAGGGAGAGACAAATATCATATATTAATGCATATATATGAAATCTATAAAGACAGTACTGACAATACTACTTTCAGGGCACCAAAGGAGACACAAAGATAAAGAACATACTTTTGGACACAGTGAGGGAAGAAGAGGGTGGGATGATTTGGAAGAATGGCATTGAAACATATACACTACCATATGTACAAGTGATAGCCAGTGGGAGTTTGATTTATAATGCAGGGAACACAAAGCTGGTCCTCTGTTACAACCTACAGAGTGGGATGGGAAGGGATGAGGAAGGTGAAAGAGGGATTCATATTGATATATGGCAAAAATCATTGTAATATTGTTAAGTAATTATCCTCTAATTAAAAGGAAAAAAAAAAGTCTGCAAACAACAAATGCTGATAAGGGTATAGAGAAAAGAGAACTCTCGTAAACTGTTGATGGGAATGCAAATTGGTACAGACACTATGAAGAACAGTAGGGAGGTTCCTTAAAAAACAAAAAAACAGAGCCACCATGTTACCCAGCAGTCCCACTCCTAGGCATAGAAAAAGACTAATTTGAAAACATCCGGGCACTTCAATGTTAGCAGTAGCACTATATACAATAGCCAAGACATGGAAGCAATCTAAATGATCATCAATAGATAAAGAATGAAGATTATGTGGTACATATATACAATGGAATATTGATCAGCCATAAAAGGAATGAAATAACGCCATTTACAGAAACATGGATAAACTTAGGGATTATCATATTAAGTAAAGGTAAAGGTAAATAGGTAAACAGGAAAGGTAAATAGGTAAAGGCAAACAGTCAGATAAATGTAAATATCATATGGTATCACTTATATGTTGTATATTAAAAAATATACAAATGAAATTATTTAGTCTTACAAACATAGAGAACAAACTTCTAGATACCAAAGGGAGAGGTCAGGGGGAAGGCTAAATTAGGAATTTGGAATTAACAGATACATACCCCTATATATGTGAGTGGGCTTCCCTGGTAGCTTGGATGGTAAAGTGTCTGCCTACAATGCTGGAGACCCGGGTTCCATCCCTGCGTTGGGAAGATCCCCTGGAGAAGGAAATGACAACCCACTCCAGTATTCATGCCTAGAAAATCCCATGGACCAAGGAGCCTGGTGGGCTACAGTCCATGGGGTTGCAAAGAGTCAGACATGACTGAGCAACTTCACTTCACTTCACTTCACTTCAGCCCTATATATAAGATAGATAAGAAACAAGAACCTACTGTGTAACCTGTCTCTTATACACATCTGATCAAGACCATCCCCATGGAACAGAAATACAAAAAAGCAAAATGGCTGTCTGAGGAGGCCTTACAAATAGCTGTGAAAAGAAGAGA
>SJYV01011344.1:101679-160362 GCA_006410875.1 Neotragus pygmaeus
GTGTGTGTGTGTGTGTGTGTATGTGTGTGTGCGTGCGTGTGCGCGTGTGCACGTAAGCGTGCATGTTTGTGTCAGCAGTGTCTAGGGAATCCTCCACCAGCCATCCCTCCTACTTGCAGGATCCTCAGCCAGCCCAAGGCACGGACTCGTTCCACAGGGTCAGATTTCCCACTAGTCTGAGCTCAGAAGACTCCAGGCCTCGTTCTGGATGGTCCATGGACAGAAGACCTTGTGAAAATTCTAGCCTGATGATAAACATGGGCTCAGAGGTAGAGATGGGGTAGCCAGCAGGGTCAGCAGACCTGTCTGCAATGATGATCCCAGCTGCCGCCAGCAGAGGGCTCCCTTTCTTTTCCATTCAATATTCCTGACCGGTTAAACTCTTCAGCATCTACAGATTCTGAGAAAGCAGTGGTGGGCAGGCAGGAGCCAGAAGAGCTTGGCAAACCACTCTTAATAAACACTCACCAAAATGTTCTTTCAGATCAACTTCCCTTTACAGATGGGGAGACTGGGGCCCAGAGAGGGAAAGAATATCCACTATCACACAGCCAGTCAGCCCAGGTCTCCTGATTCTGAAGTCAACACTGTTGAGTGAAATACATTGGCAGTTCTGCTCCTCCCAAATGGAAACCACCCCCCTTTCTTCTCACTGCCAGGTGAGGTGGGTTGATCCACTCACACGGCCAATGAGTAGTGGAACTGACACCTGACCCCAGTACTTTGATGTTCAGTCGCTCAGTTGTGTCGGATTCTTTGTGACCCCATGGACTACAGACCGCCAGGCTTCCCTGTCCTTCACTATCTCCCGGAGTTTGCTCAAACTCATGTCCACTGAGTCGGTGATGCCACTTAACCATCTCATCCTCTGTTGTCCCCTTCTCCTCCTGCCTTTTATCTTTCCCAGCATCAAAGTCTTTTCCAGGCCCATGATCTCTGCATAATCTCCACAGCTGCTCTCTCCAAGTGCAGCCTAAAAAATTAGGCAGTGTGACCTTTCCAGCCTCCTGCCTGGGGTTGGGAAAGAAAATACCTGGAATATAGGTTCTCATTTTATAATCCTGTGTCCATGCAGACATGACTAATCAACCAGGCTCTACAGGAACCTGGGTTGATTGGTGACGTCTGCCTTGGGACTACAGGGGGTAAATGCAGATTTTCCAGCCCTGCCTCAGATGAGGGGGCAGAGATCATCACTGACTGATCAGAGTCGGCAGGTTTGAAAATGGTTTGGTGAGCCTCTTCCAGGTCAGCACTGTGCTGATTACCACTGCACTCTATGGAACCAAGTTCAGCTCCATTGAACCAAAAGGGAAAGAAGCAGTTCATTCACATCAGCGAGATGGTGGCAAACGGATTCCAACCTGCATGCTTGAGGGTGAGAGAGCGGACTGTTTCCCTGAACTGAGTCAAAGATAAATGAAGGATTGCTGAGTTTACTTATGTAACTTTATGTCCACCTCCAGTGAGCAACATATGCTCCGTGAGGGCAGGGATCTGGTCTGCCTTGTTCATCGCTATATCCCCAGCATCTAGAACAGTGTCTGGCACATAGTAAGTGCTCAGTAAAAACCAGTGGATTGACTCTCAAATGAATGACTGAGCGAAGCAGATAGCCCAGGGAGGAGGGGGACCTGGCCCATGGCTGTCATGAGCAGCATCCAGTGTTTCTGGGGTCTTGGGGGCAGACATGGTTCTGCTTGCCTTTATTCTGTCTTCCCTTGCCCTCCAGGGCTGAGGCGCATCCACTGCCGTTCTTCCATCCTCTGTGGCACGTGCTCCTCCCCAGGTCACTGATGACCTTTGAGCCGCAAACCCCACCATCCTTGCCTAACTCACTTGACTTAACGGGGAAGGTTGCTCCATGCCCTCCTGGCTCCTTTCTCTGGCTTATCTCCCTTCACTCTGACCTCCAGGCATCAGAGGTCTTGGCCCTTCCACTCCACGGTTTCCTGACTGGGCTCGTCCAGCCTCCCAGCTTTAAATCTACCCATATGTTGATACCACGCAGCCTGGACCTTGCCTGGAATTCCACACTCAGAGCCAAGGGCCGCCCCGTCCCATCCAACAGTACACGCTGGAGACTGAGTCCCTGATCAGCCCCTCAACAACCTGCTCCTCTTCATCTCCCCAAACTCAGTTCACGGTGACCTTAACCTTCCAGTTCCTCTGACCCCAAGTCCCAGAATCTCCCTTCCTTGATTCCATTTCTCTCATGCCCCACACCCAACTCATCAGCAAGCCACATCAACCCTGCCTGCAACATGTTACCAGAATCTGGCCTCTTCTCGCCATGCCTTGCTCCCCACCCTGGTTCGTGTCACCACCATCTGGGGCTGCATTGTGCAGTGGTCTCCTAACTGGTCGCCCAGCCCTGAAGTCTATGTCAGCTCAGCAGGGAGTGTCCCCTTAACATGCAAGTCAGATCATGTCACTTCTCTGCTCCTCCCCTACGGCCCGTCTCACTCAAGGGCGAGCACAGTCCTTAGAATGACCCATCAGGGCCATGTGACCTGTCGTCCCCCAACCCCCCATCTCATGATCTCCCCAACCATCCCCGCCCCACTGCNGGAGATCCAACCAGTCCATTCTGAAGGAGATCAGCCCTGGGATTTCTTTCGAAAGAATGATGCTGAAGCTGAAACTCCAGCACTTTGGCTGCCTCATGCGAAGAGTTGACTCACTGGAAAAGACTCTGATGCTGGGAGGGATATTGGGGGCAGGAGGAGAAGGGGACAACAGAGGGTAAGATGGTTGAATGGCATCACCGACTCGATTGACCTGAGTTTGAGTGAACTCCGGGAGCTGGTGATAGACAGGGAAGCCTGGTGTGCTGCAAGTCATGGGGTCGCAAAGAGTCGGACATGACTGAACGACTGAACTGAACTGAACTGAACTGAACTTTATGAAGATTACTTGAAAATCAGTGTGTATCATAGACTGGGGGGACAAGATGGATAGGAAGAGTAGTTATGAAGTTACTGTCATAAAGCCACCAAGAGCAGCTAAGAGAAATGGGGGGTAATTACCAGAAGACTGCAGGCTTCCCTGGTGACTCAGATGGTAAAGAATCTGCCTGCAATACAGGAGACCTGAGTTGGATTCCTGGGCTGGGAAGGTACCCTGGAGGTGGGAGTGGCAACCCACTCCAGTGTTCTTGCTTGGAGAATCCCCATGGACAGAGGAGCCTGATGGGCCACAGTCCTTGGGGTTGCAAACAATCAGACATGACTGAGTCACTAAGCACAGCACCAGAAGAAAGCAAAGACAAAGAGGAGTGTAAGAAATTTCCGGAGGTGGATCCCTGTAGTTTTGTGGCAGCTCCATTCAATTACAATCAAACTTCGGGTATTGCAGGAGAAATTCCAGAAGACTGAGGAGTCAACCTTTGGATACAAAGATGCTTGTTATTGAATATTCTTAATAAAAAATCTATCACTATAGGAAACCTGTCCATATTAATAATATGCTGTCTAAATTTTTAAGCTTAATAGAAGTCATGTGTTTATCGCTACAACCACCTATTAAAGAATATATTTGTTAACAATAAATATTTAAAAAACAGTTATCAAGTGCTACAGATTCCTCTGTGCTCTGATAACATAGCAGCAGAGAACAATACAAAATTTGTGCCCTCATGTAGCTTATCATCTATAAGAGGGAAAACTATATATACACACACATACATATATAAAATATATTAGGAACATATATATCACATTGACTATCTGGTAAATGTTTATTATACATTATAATACATACAATGCATATAATAAATATTTATTCAAAAAAGACAAAATGTCCTTAATATATAAATAAAATATCAAATGATGATAAAAGCCATAGAAAAAATAAAGCAGGGAAAGAGAATAGTGAGGGTTGGAGGAAAGCAACAATTTAAACAGGCTGACCAGGGAAGGCTTCTGAAACACGACCTTTGAATGAGGTCTCAAAGGAAAGGGAGAAATGAACCATGTGGATACAGGGCTCAAGAGAGTTACAGTAGAGGGAACAGCCAGTACAAAGAGCCTGAGACAGAAGCGAGTCTAGCATGTTCAAGCAAGTGCAGAGGGGAGAATACAGCTGAAGGAAGGGAGGCAGGAAAAATAGTAGTTGGAGTCATGGTTACAGACATCTTGGGTCCAAACTATACTTAGAACACTGTAGGTCATTGTTAAGGATTGGGATTCCGCTTTTACTCTGATAAAGAATCTCATTGCAGGGTTTTGAGCAGAAGAATAACAGGATCTGACAAGTTTTAAAAGAGTGAGTCCATATGATACAGATATTGGACTGTTGGGAGTGGGGTATACAGAGCAGGATGATCAGTTGGGAAGCTATCACACAGACAGGATAAAAAGTAGAAGGCAGCAGTTTAGACCAGGGTAGTAGTGGTGGACAGGCTCAAAGTGGTCAAGTTCTGTAACTATGTTGAATAATAGAAAAAAGACAAATAACTTTGCTCCTGTTATTAACGAACAAAACTCTTTCAGTAATTCAAGTTTAAAGATGAATATTTGGGCCTTAAAGTGAATTTAAATTTTAAAAGTGATTTAACCCAAGTAGTCCAGACACTCCATCTTTCCCAGGCCCTGGTCAATAGTCTATAGTCTCCAAATTTTTTGAGCTGCTCCTAAAGCAAACACTAACACTGACTAACCTGGACAGACTAATATGTACATACCAATCAGTTAAACATCACCTTTACCCAGGAATATGCCAGCATTCATGTGCATATTCAAAGATTTTTCAGCTAGTTCATCCTGTACCCTTACAATTCTCTTTTGCCCGCTTTTCAGATTTAGTACAGGTTCACTTAATTTAATTATGTAAAGAAGATGACAACCTATCTTACAACTAGAGGAATAGTGTCTGTTCTAAAGTATTTTAAAATGCAAAATCAAATTTTAAATGAAGCTTGACCATGTCATTGACATGAACTGCACATCATGATTAACGAACTGTGAGAAAGCACAACTAAACAGACTAGTTCTGGACCACTTCCTAGATTAACTAAGGAAAATTTTGAGAAAATTGATATGCATGGGACTAAAATTAAAGTATAATATTAATATGCATATATTATTACATAAGATAAGAATCTAACAATATGTAAAATAAAAAACAGTCGATGATTTATTGACTTCAGTTGTATACTTTACTCAAATGAACAAGACACAGACACTAGTGATAGCAGCAAGGATTTCCAATAAAGTCATTATTTGTAATATTAAATTGATATTAATAGAAGTTTATATGCCATATTAAATTGTTATAAATTTGTTATTATTATCACTGTTTTTTCAATAAATTAAAAAGCAATTGTTCGGTTGCAGTCCCAGTTGGAATAAACACACTCCACCATGTCTTTTCTTCTCAATGCAACTATAAAACCTGGGCAGGCTGCATGGAGTTACTATTTGAGGACTCTGAATATTAAACAGTAACAGGTAGACTGGTGAAGAAAACAGCAATTTGAAATATCAAGGAGCCTGTAGTAAGCTGACCACTTTCCTTTTTCTCCAGTGTTCCAGCCTAAAGTGAGATATTTCCAAACCTGGAAGTGGGCATGAGGGTACAGACAGAGAACTCTAGCAGAGTTTCCCTAGTCCTGGTCCAAAGGAATTCCATAGCTGGGGCAGTAACACCTCCAAGATGACCCCATAGAAACCAAAAATTATAGAGAATAGAATCTTCCTGTCCAATCAATGCAGCAGTGGTCCCAAGCAGTGGTCCTAGCAGTGGTCCCAAGCATGAATTACCTTTGCAAATCTCCCCTTAAAATTCTGTCTTGGCCCCAGATATTGGCACAACCATGGATATATATACCAGACTGGATTAACTAAAACCTTAGCAAAATTAGTAAAAAGGGAAGCCCCAAGGAATTAGAAAGTATCCAGGGAATCACAGAGGGCTCAGAAAAGCAAGACCATAAAGCTATTTATAAAACTCCTGGGCTCCTTTCCCAGAGCTGTGCATGCATAAATCTGATCCTAGTCAGCAAATTAAGACTTTGAGAACTGAACTCAGAAAGCCTCTGGGCCCATACTTGTCACTGAGTGAATAACACTACATGGGCTGTAACTGAACTGACATCGAAATCACAGCCAAACTGAAGCTGACTGAGCTGTTATTTTTTCCCCCACAACTATACAGGCAACACTGCTGCATACTCTGCTAAAATGAAAATGCTTTCTTACTGATGAATGCCATAATCTAATTAAAAGATGCTTACTCCTTGGAAGAAAAGTTATGACCAAACTAGATGGTATATTCAAAAGCAGAGACATTACTTTGCCGATGTATGGATGTGAGAGTTGGACTGTGAAGAAGGCTGAGCGCCGAAGAATTGATGCTTTTGAACAGTGGTGTTGGAGAAGACTCTTGAGAGTCCCTTGGACTGCAACGAGGTCCAACCAGTCGATCTTCGATCTCTGGAGTAGATCAACCCTAGAATTTCTTTGGAAGGAATGATGCTGAAGCTGAAACTCCAGTACTTTGGCCACCTCATGAAAAGAGTTGACTCATTGGAAAAGAATCTGATGCTGGGAGGGATTGGGGGCAGGAGAAGGGGCCGACCGAGGATGAGATGGCTGGATGGCATCACTGACTCGATGGACATGAGTCTGAGTGAACTCCGGGAGATAGTGATGAACAAGGAGGCCTGGCTTGCTGCGATTCATAGGGTCACAAAGAGTTGGACACGACTGAGTGACTGAACTGAACTGAACAGTGTAGTTATTCTATAACAACATATTCTATAACATTCATATTCAGTAATATAAATCTGATATTGTTTGATATGCTTTACTCTATGAATACAGTAATTAACAGTGTTCTCTTAATTGTGAAAATGTTCACTTTTCCTTATTTTTTAAATAAAGGTGCATATTTATTAAAGCAATGCTAGAAAATGGATATATGGCAAATAAAGAAAAAATGGTCAAGATTTCTCACCCATTTGATTCCAGTCTTTTTCCAGTACAAAATTTTGCTTAGTTTGTTTGTAATTTTAAAAATTGCTTTTACATCAAAAGTAATTTATAGGTATTTTCTGGCTGATTTTTAATTATTTTATTTTTAATTCAGATATAACACAGGCAGAGGATTGCTTATAGGTTGTTGTCATTTTAGTGATTCAGGAAAAGTGTTTTGGAAATATTTTTCACATTTGTGCATTTTTCTCTGTTTCCTCCTTTCTCTCCACAGATATATTGAAGTATAATTGATATGCAATGAGTTGCGCAAAAAGTCTAAAACTTGGTAAGTTTTGACCTATGCATGCACCCTAAAAACCCTTACCACAATTAGGATGGTGAACACATACATCAGCCCCCAAAGTTGTCCCTTTGTAAAATTAGCCCCTTGCCCCTCAGCCTCTGTCCTAGGTATTTAGTGATGTGCTTTTGGACACTGAACATTAGTTTTCACTTTCTGGAGTACAGGTGTATTTCAAGATAAATTTGAAATATATATAATTTACTGTGACATATATTCTCAAATTTGCAAATTATGACAGACCATCAAATTACTGTACAAATCATCTTCAGCAGCAGGTACAAGAAAGTTTGTTTTTGTAAATCTTTGCCAAAATTGGATTTTATTGAACTTGTTGATCTTTTCTGTTTAAAAGGAAATAAAATTCTTTGCTATTATTTTCACTTATTTTCATTGAATTAAGAGTGAAGATAAATTTTGTTTCATGTTTATTGGTAATGGAAATCTCCTGTTCATGTCATTTTCCTAGCTTTGTATTGGGTTGTATATTTTTTTGATTAATAAGAGAAATTTTTATTTTAAAAAATTAAGCTCCTTTCTCTTATAATTTAATTGCATTTAAAAAACCATTTTATTTTTTTAACATAATAAAAAAATTTAATGTATAATAAAGCCATTATGGGCTTCCCTGATGGGAGCAGGTAAAGAAATTATCTGCAAGTAGGAAACACAGGAGACATGGGGTTCAATCCCTGGGTTGGGAAGATACCCTGAAGAAAGAAATGGTGACCCACACAAATAATCTTGCCTGAAAAATTTCATGGACAGTGGAGCCTGGTGGATTATAGTCCATGGGGTCAAAAAGAGTCAGATACAACTGAGAGACTGAGCAGAGCACAAAGGCTCAATTAGTGCAAACAAAAGATCAGATTGTTTTATGAGTAGTTTGACAGTATTGATCGGCATTCTGTAAACAAACGAACACAAAAAATTAAATCCATGAATTTATGCGTGTTTGTGCTGATTTGTCTGTCTTGTCTGACTCTTTGTGACCCTGTGGACAGTAGCCTTCCAGGCTCCTCTGTCCAAGAGATTCTCCAGGCAAGAATACCAGAATTTGCTGTCAGGCCCTCATCCAGGGAATCTTCTTGATCCAGGGATTGAACCCATGTCTCTTATGTCTCTTACATTGGCAGGTGAGTTCTTTACCAACAGAGAAATAAAGTCAAGATGCATTCAGAAATGCAAAAAGAGAAATTACAAATATACCAGAAAAACATTGGTAAATGTGCTTGTAATCATAAAGTAGAAAGCTTACCTAAGATAATTCAAAACACAAATCATACATAAAGTATGTTTATATAAATATTGAACAGTTCTTTTTATAAAAATTCTAATTTTTTTTTAGTGGTCAAAACTTCATTGTTTATAAATTTGACTAGACCCAATTATACAAAAATTTATACCCACAGCACACAATTTTCCATAAATTTTATATTCTCTTTATTCTGTTTATATATTTAAATGCTGTCTTAACAATGATGCAATAATTTTTGTGATTAAATTAATGCTTGTAAAATGAAGATATCACTCTAAGAATAAATTATATACTCTGAAACAAATTATAATTTTAACCAGAATAATTCTTACAAAGCTTTTTTTACTGCTTTATTAGAACACTCTAACAAGGGTGATGATATTTGGCAAATTAAGAAGTGAGAAGGGTCAGCTCATATTTAAAGTGGAGGTAATGGATGAGCAGAGGAAGCAGAGATCAAATTGCCAACATCTGTTGGGCCATAGAAAGAACAAGGGAATTGCAAAAAAATCTACTTCTGTTTCACTGACTACGTTAAAGCCTCTGACAATGTGGATCAAAACAAGCTGTGAAATATTCTTGAAGAGATGAGAGTACCAAACCACCTTACCTGCCTCCTGAGACACCTGTAAGCTGGTCAAGAAACAACAGTTAAAAATGGACATGGAACAAAGGACTGGTTAAAAATTGGGAAAGAAGTACTTCAAGGCTGTACATTGTCACCCTCCTTATTTAACTTACATTCAGAGTACATCATATGAAATGCTGAACCGGATGACTTAAAAGCTGGAATCAAGATTGCTGGGAGAAATATCATCAACCTCAGATATACAGATGATACCATTCTAATGGCAGAAAGTGAAGAGCAACTAGTGATGAAGATGAAAGAGGAATATGAAAAAGATGGCTTAAAATTCATCATTCAAAACACTAACATTATGGCATCTGGTCCCATGACTTCATGGCAAATAGAATGGGAAAAACCGAAAACAGTGTCAGATATAATTTTCTTGGGCTCCAAAATCTCTGCAGGTGGTGACTACAGTCACAAAATTAAAAGATGCTTGTTCCTTGGAAGAAAAGCTATGACAAAACTAGACAGTGTATTAAAAAGCAGAGACATCACTTTGCTGGAAAAGGTCTATTAGTCAAATTTATAGTTTTTGAACTGTGGTGTTACAGAAGACACTTGAGAATCCCTTGGACAGCAGGGAGATCAAACCAGTCAATAACAAAGGAAATCAACTCTGATTATTCATTGGAAGGACTGCTGCTGAGGCTGAAGTTCCAATACTTTGGCCACCTGATGTGAAGAGTTGACTCATTGGAATAGTTCCTGATGCTGGGAAAGATTGAAGGCAGGAGGAGCAGGGAGCGACAGAGGAAGAAATGGTTGGATGGCATCACTGACTCAATGGACACGAGTTTGAGCAAACTCTGGGAGATAGTGAAGGACAGGGAAACTTGGTGTGCTGCAGTTCATTGAGTTGCAAAGAGTTGGACATGATTGAGCTACTGCAACAATGGATGAGCAAATATATGCAATCTGTTTTAAATTGCTCAACAGTAGGTTTACAATGTGGGACTTTTTATCTCAATTATATTTTCATAAGCAAATTAGAATATCACATTAAAATTTCATTTGTCATTTTCAAAAAAGTATACCTAGCAGGACTAAATTAATTTATTTTTAAAAATGTCAGTGCCTGAAACACCTGGCTGAGAAAAACTTATGAATATTTCAGGATTTTCTATTAATCACATATCTATTTTCATTATGTACTTCCTAAAAATAGTATTTCAAATGAACACATTTGGCATGAAAAGTCTAGCTAATCAAACTCTCTAAACTCACTTTCATTACTTTTTTAAAAATGCCAACATTTCCTTTAGTGTGTAGTTAACAGGTATTAAATGTCTGAATTACTATAACAACTAACATTATAGCCTTTGGTCCTCATTTAATATTGAAGCCAACATAGCCAGGAAATATCTTCAATAATTATTTTGGGCCAGTCAAAGTAGAAAGACTAAGAGGTGATGTTCTTAAAGTTGCTTGAGCAAAACAGAAGAAACTTCATGACAAAAGTGTTAGAGGTATCACATGTTCTAGGAAGTTTGATTCTTCATAGTGTTTCAGGTTATGAGTGGAAGAAGGGAGAGTGTATGTAGGTGACATGGGGACTCAGCTTGTATAATTCATAAGGGCCAAACTGATGGCCTTGGATGCAAAGCATTTTTCAATGCTAAGACCAGTATTTCTCAGCTAAAAAAAAAAAAAATCATATTCCCTGATTTTTAGGGCTAAATAGTATTCCAACATATGTATATGACACATTTTCTTTATCCATTCATCTCTAGATGGACAGATAGGTCATCTCTATGTCTTTGCTATTGTAAACAGTGTTGCAATTAACCCATAAGTCCTAATATTATTTTGAGATTATGATTTCAATTCTTTTGGATAAATATTCAAAAAAATGGGATTACTAGATCATACAGTAAGTCTACTTTTAATATTTTGAGGAACCTACATACTCTTAAATAGCAGCTGTATCTATTTGCAATCCTACCAACAGTATATAGGGTCCCAGTTTTTTCTCATCTTCATCAATACTTTTGTCTTCTGTTTTTGTTTGTTTGTTTGTTTTGTTTTGTTTTGATAGCCATCCTAAGGAAATTTTGCAACATGCAACAACATGGATGAATCTTGAATACACTCTGATAAGTGAAATAAGCCAATGACATAAAGACAAATACTACATGATCATTTATATGAGGTATCGAAAGTAGTCAAATTCATAGAACTAAAAAGTAGAATAGCGGTTCTCAAGGGTTGCAAGGATGAAGAAAAAGAAAGTTACTAATTAACAGACATCAATTTCAACTAAGCAAGGTAAATAAATTCCAGGGATGTGCTGTACAATATCGTACATATAGTCAAGAATGCTATATTGCACACTTACAAATTTAAGTGGGTAAATGTTATAAGAGGTTTTGCCACAATGAAATAAAATTAAAGTTTTCAAAAATGTAAACGTTTCTCCAATTTTTTATCCAATAAGATAAAATTCAAATGAAATTTTTAAAAAAGTAACCACAATTTTTCTGATTTTTTCTGCATATACTTAACACCCAAAAGGATTTTTTCCAGTAGTTTGCATAAAGAATAGATACACTGAACACACGTTTTATGTTCCTTACTACGAAGTCTTCTCTCCCCTGAAATCTTGTCTCAAGAATGAAACTCTTCATCCCTCCAAGTTAAGAATAGTTGCTGCAAGCTTTAGGGAGATTATCATTTGTTGAACAAATATTAGTTTATTACTATGTATCTTTCAACCACAGATTGAACAGGAGGAGATATGAGCAGACATGTGATAGGCATGTTTATCTGGCAGCATTTGGTGGATAGAATACAAGGATTGTTAGTTCTTACATATGTTTGCACAGGAGAAATGCAAAGCAATATAGAAAATACCAGTAATACAAATATGAGAGACATTATAGAATCAGTTCAGTTCAGTCGCTCAGTTGTGTTCGACTCTTTGCGACCCCATGAATCATAGCATGCCAGGCCTCCCTGTTCATTACCATCTCTCGGAGTTCACTCAGACTCGCGTCCATCAAATCCATGATGCCATCCAGCCATCTCATCCTCTGCCGTCCCCTCCTCCTCCTGCTCCCAATCCCTCCCAGCATCAGAGTCTTTTCCAATGAGTCAACTTTTCGCATGAGGTGGCCAAAGTACTGGAGTTTCAGCTTTAGCATCATTTCTTTTAAAGAAATCCCAGGGTGGATCTCCTTCAGAATGGACTGGATGGATCTCCTTGCAGTCCAAGGGACTCTCAAGAGTCTTCTTCAACACCACAGTTCAAAAGCATCAATTCTCAACTTTCTTCACAGTCCAACTCTCACATCCATACCTGACCACTGGAAAAACCATAGCCTTTACTAGACGGACCTTTGTTGGCAAAGTAATGTCTCTGCTTTTCAATATGCTGTCTACTTTGGTCATAACTTTTCTTCCAAGGAGTAAATGTCTTTTAATTTCATGGCTGCAGTCACCATCTGCAGTGATTTTGGAGCCCAAAAAAATAAAGTCTGACACTGTTTCCACTGTTTCCTCATCTATTTCCCATGAAGTGATGGGATCAGATGCCATGCATGATCTTAGTTTTCTGAATGTTGAGCTTTAAGCCAACTTTGTCACTCCTCTTTCACTTTCATCAAGAGGTTTTCAGTTCCTCTTCACTTTCTGCCATAATGGTGGTGTCATCTGCATATCTGAGGTTATTGATATTTCTCCCAGCATTCTTGATTCCAGCTTGTGCTTCTTCCAGCTCAGCATTTCTCATGATGTACACTGCATATAAGTTAAATAAGCAGGGTAACAATAAACAGCCTTGCCCTACTCCTTTTCCTATTTGGAACCAGTCTGTTGTTCCATGTCCAGTTCTAACTGTTAGTATTTCCATTGTAAACTCTTTGGGAGGCTACTTAATATGGCTATCAACTTTCTTAAAGTATGAAGTAAGCAAAGGCTCTGTATAGTTTTTGGTATATATGTTTGAAAAACATAAGTTTTCTCATTTCATATCATCTTAGAAATGTTGATCAATATATATTTTAGATTGCTTATTCATACTGGGAAAATACTATACTTTGAAGTATGCATGGAAATGAAATGCATCAGGGCAGCATAACAAATGTGTACGTTAACTATGAATGATGTCCCATTTTTAATTTTCCATAAACTCATACTGAAGTCATTTAAGGTATACTCCACTGACATGTTTGCTTCAAATAAAGATGGATCTATATACAGAAAAGTATTTTGCTACCTAAGGTAGTTACCCTAATATCAGTGATTCTATATAATATGATATATTTATTGGTAGAAATGCACCTTTAAAAAGAAACTTGGAGATCTGTCTCAACCCGTGTTGGCCTTGGTATGAGAGCATACAAAATAGAATAAGAATAGAACTTTATCAAAGAGCATTGCCATTATGTCATTTTACACAAGTTTTTTTGTTTTTATTTTTGTTTGTAGGAAGAAATTTATAAAAGTGATAACTGAAAATTAGTGAACTGGCTCTAGGTTAAGGTGTTTTGATATTGGAAATACGGGAACTGTAGGAATATACTGAATTTAGTTTATGTACATAATCTGATACAATGTTCTTCTTTTTCTCAATCACTAACAGATAATATATTATTAATAGGTATTTTAAAGAGATTTAATATGAAGGAAACAAATCTATTCTGTTAAGTAATGCACGTCTATTATTTTCCTTGCATAATTTTTTGGGGAAGATATTTCTTCTATTGTGGGTATGTGTGTTCTCAGTCATATCCAACTAAAAGGGGCTTTCAAATGTCCTGGAACAATAAGATCATCAAATTTTGAGAACAGTTTGTATTCGTGTTTTTGATTGATACTTATTGTGAAACACCAAAAAGATTTCATAGCTGCCATGACAACCATGGGTTTTCTTCATTCAGTTTCTGGTTCAAGGCAATTTAAAGCTTTCAGTCTGGTATAGAAAAAGAAAAAAAAAAAAACTTTATTATGGCCCAGCCAGATATATTAGCATGGTCATAGGGCTCTAGAAGGAATTAAAACACAAGCTAGAATTTTATGAAATATGAAATAGAGTTCCACATAATGATACTATATTTAAACATAAGGTAAATCTGAATAAAATATTGCATATATTTACAGAGTATATTAGTTTTTAGTCTATATTCTCTGATGTCTTATTCAAGTTTCCTTATAATTTATACTTTTCTTTTAAGGCATTTAAACAGTTCCTAATAAATAAGGCTTAAAGCACAAAAAATTACATGCATTGTAAACCATATTTATGTGAGATGAATATTTTAGAAATTGAACTGCAAGTATCTGCAGTTACTTTGAGTGACTTTATGGTGTGTTTCCAAATTAGAGCACATAAAAAGGTCAAGGCACAAATTCAAGGACAGTTCAAGTCTCTTGTCATCCTCATAAAGAGAGAGAAACAACAGTTTCTTGGTTTTGTACTTAAGCTGGGGGCAGTGTGAAGAGAAAGGAAAAAGAGAAACAACAACAAAAACATTGAGAACAACAACAAAACTTCACTGATCTTTGAGCCCAAGGTCACTGCCCCCAGACTTCTTTGTGGGTATCGCTCTGATTCTCAAACATCTCTAAATCTCTCCCAGCTCTGCCTCTTGGAACACTGTTAAGATGAGAGTGATAAAGAAGGTTCCTTTCCCACTTCCCTACTTTTCTCAAGATAAACCTTAGTTACAACTACAAGAAATCAGGCATGATTCTTTGTAAGCTGTTAGTTGCTTAGTCATGTCTGATTCCTGTGACCCCATGGACTGTATCCTTTCAAGCTCCTCTGTCCATGGAATTCTCCAGGGAAGAATACTAGAGTGAGTTGCCATGCCCTTCTCCAGGGGATATTCCCAAACCAAGGATAAAACCCTGGTCTCCTTCACTGCAGGCAGATTCTTAACTGTCTGAGCCACCAGGGGAGCCCTCCTTTATAAGCTGCATAGATCTGTATTCAGTGGTGAGAGAGGTGGAGACAAGCATTGACTCACCTTTATTTCAAGCATCATATGTGAAAACCATTATCTGACCAAATTGTTTCCAGAGCTACATACAGTTTGCTTTCCTCAAGGGATGAATGTGAAAATGAAAAAGCATTCTTCTTAGATAGTCACCAAACTTTTAAATACATTTGTGGGATTAGTGGTCCTAAAATTCAAAACAGTTGGGCAGTAACAATGTAAGAGTTAGACCAAATCTTGAATATGTAGCATTGGTTAGTTAGGATGATGAAGAATGGAAAATATCTAGGTACATCTTATGATATTTAAGAATCACAGCTATTCATAAATAAAACAAAAAACTGTTTTTGTTTGGAATAGTGTTTAGCATGATTGCTTTCTGTTTGTGCTGATACTTCTTCCACAGAAGTAAGTACCTTTTCTCCTCTGACCAGAGGGAGATGCTCTGTGTTCTACAGGATTCACTTTACCCAGAGGTGCATCTTCTATCCTTACTCTCAGTTAGTATGTGCCAACCACATATCTGACATCAGCTAAGGGCCTCCCCTGCCCAGCATTTTTCATTTATCTCTCACCTTTACTTCCTTATGCCACTGAAAGGAAAAATAGAATGTGTACATAGATACTCTAGTCTTGTACAAACATAGGCCAAGGCCTTTAGAGAATCCAATGTCCACACTAAAAAGACAAATTAATGATATATGACCATATTTCTTATATCAAAACTAGTCTCATTAAGATAATCACTAGCCTAGATTACTTTTTGATCTTTTTTGTTATCATTTTTATCTCTGAGTTGAACAGTTCTGAGGGCTAAATCAGTATTTCAGGTGATGAGAAGATGATCTCATCATAATCATACGTTAAAAATACTCATTCCCCTTGCTTTAGGATTTTTATTTATTTATACAATAATAAGATATATCCAATCTATATGTAATTACTTCCAAAGAAAATAAGCCTGTCAGCAAATCAGCCACCTTACCTTCATATTCTGCATTTTCACATTCAGTGAACCAGGCTCACATAACGAGGGAGGAGAGTCAGACTGTGACTTGCATGTGTGGATGTGTTTGTATATGTTCTGTGGCAGTCTTGCTACCTTAAAATAAAAATGGCTTTCTCCATATATCTTTAGTTTTTACCTCTGGCTAAAAAGGGAACATTAAAAACAAATAAAATAACAAGGAAGAGGAAAGTCATGAAGGTGTTAATTATCCTCAAGAAAGAAAGTATGACTTTAGGTTCTACTACCCATAATTAAGAAGTAGCCAAGGAATCATGTACAGTTACTAATCAACTTAGCAGCTTGTTTTTTAAAAACAAAAGGTGAACCTTTTTATCAAAGATTTCCCCTTGAAAATCTCTCCCAAAGACTCACACCGTTCCTTCAGTACTTACAGTTACCCTGGTGTAAGTAAGAGCCAAAGAGGAAGAGAATATTCTGACTTCCATTTCCTGGGTAGATGTTACTAACAGCATGGTGCACCCCAGCTACCTTGTAGGAGGCAAAGCCTCAAGCCCATCTAAAGGAAATAAGAATTCATTAAACTTTTTGTAACCTACGTCCCATTCCACCAACATTTTTCAGCTACTTCCTATTTCAAATCTCTTTTTCCACAGCCTGACATAAACAATTGTTTTTTGCTATTCAGTTGCTAAGCCATGTCCGACTCTCTGCCACCCCACGGACTGCAGCACACCAGGCTTCCCTGTCCTTCACTATCTCCTAGAGTTTGCTCAGATTCACATCATTGAGTCAGTGATGCTATCTAGCCATCTCATCCTCTGCTGCCCTCTTCTTCTTTTGCCTTCTATCTTTCTCAGCATCAGGGTCTTTTCTAGTAAGCTGACTCTTTGCATCAGGTGGCCGAAGTGTTTTGGAGCTATAGCTTCAGCATCAGTCTTCCCAATGAGTATTCACAGTTGATTTCCCTTAGGACTGACTATTTTGATCTCCTTGCAGTCCAAGGAGTAAACAATAAAGGCTGGAAGTTATTAAGCAAGATAGCTGCCTCCTATCAGTCCAGCAACTATTAGTCCTGAAGGATCTCGTCAGGTCACACAACAGGTCCTTTCTATGAAGAGGGCTGCTACACTGGCCACATAGAATTTTCAGTCTCTTTTGAACCATGATGCATTTAAGTGGAAAGACCAGTCAACCAGCCCTCAAACCTCAATGAAAACTTGGACACAGATTTAATAATGCCGACATAGAAAAAAAATGGGACAGGTAAAGAAATTCAGTAATATTTAATTCTTCTAATGCTCATATTTTAAAAGCAATTACTTTTTTTGCTTGAATGTTTGGAAACAGAATACATTTGATAGCCATTTTGATATGACCAATTTAATACAGTAGGAAAGAAGTGACCTTGTTAACACATTAGATTTAGACTGTGCTTCTTGTTTCTTAATTACCAAGGGCTTTGGTTTATAATTTATTCATAAGTTTCCATGATTGGATATTACCTTTATAATAAGATAAAATAAAGATACATGTTTGGATTGTGGTCTATGTTAGTCTCTGAGTATCACTTTTGCATACCAAATTGTCAGTTTAAAAATATTTCACGATATTATATGTAATTAGTACAGTGAGAGCTAGCTGATAGCAATGTAATAAAAAATTGGGTGTCCTAGACCTTTCGGATATAATAGTGATCTTAAATGTGACTGTGTTTCAAATACCACTTTTCCCTGGACCTTAAAGTTTGTGGGGAAAAAATGAGCCAACTTGAGATAAAACAACCGTGAATCCAGGTGAGTCCTGAGACAATGTGCATGTGCTTCTTATAACAGGTGATGGATACTAAAGTGAAGTGAAGGTAAGTGAAGTCGCTCAGTCATGTCTGACTCTGCAACCCCGTGGACTGTAGCCCATCAGGCTCCTCCATCCATGGGATTCACCAGGCAAGAATACTGGAGTGGGTTGCCATTTCCTTCTCCAGGGGATCTTCCCAACCCAGGGATCAAACCCAGCTCTCCCACATTGCAGGCAGATGCTTTAACCTCTGAGCCACCAGGGAAGCCCGATGGATACTGAGGTATGTATAATGGAGTGAAGTACTGACTCTTTAGCTACATGAAGTTTACAATGGATTGGGCCTCATTCCCAGGGTCTCTAACTGTCAGCTTCATCTTTGGTCCAGATCCTAACACCTGCTCTAGGCTCAGAACATACCTCATCCCTCATCCTCATTGCAGGGTGAGGTCAGTTTAGTGATAGGATGAGGCTGAATGACTTTGTAAGCCAAATCTAAACCAACCCTGTATCAAAAGCACACATCAAAATGGCATGTCTAAAAGTTTCTAGCATCAAAATAGGTACATAGGTCAGAAGAGCCCATATCAAAATATCATCTACACATCTAACTCTTCATAACCCAATCACAAAAGACCAAGACTTCCTAAGATGACTGAGAATCCATGCCATTGAATGGTACCCAAGAATAACAGAGGATGCATGGATATTACTGGGGTGAGGAAGGGCATAAAAGAATAAACAACACACAAGCAAGCTAAGAAAGCTAAAAATTGCGTCAATCTTTTTTTTTTTTTTCCCTAAGAAAGACTCACCCCAAATGTGTTTAAATAGTCCTTTCTCCCAAAACTTCTGTTGAAGCTTTCACAATGAGTTGCATGAGCTTCTCAACAGAATGGTAAGTGTTTTTTCTATCTTAAGATATGGCTTCCCCCAAGTGGAAATTAAAATACATATCAAGCATAGAAATAAGGTGCTTAGTGAGGGTGAAATGCAATACAATTTTCTGTTAAAAACCAAATCTCATGTAAGAAAGTCTTAACAGTCATAGGGATAATTTATTTTTATCAATAATAATATATTTTGTAAGTGATTCAGTTTGAAATAAGGATAACCAAGGACATTATTTTCTTGTCAGAAACAATACATATTAGAACAGCTAATAGTTATTTTTCATTTATAATTTCTATATCTCAAGAATGAAGAATATTCTGACTCTGACTTAGAGTTTAATTTTTTTTTTTTTACCTCTCCTAGCATGCCTTATTACATAAGGAGTAACTGGGTTCTTTTTATGAGAAACATTTTGAAGACTTTACTAACATATTTAACATCAACATGGATTCCTGCCAATACGTGTATATGGCACTATATGTAAGGTAATTTCTCTGCCCTTTTAAAATAATGATACAGTTTTCTGTCCCTCCATCCCTCTTGAAAATTTCTTACCAGATTCCAGCATGATTAAGCTCTGCCATCTCCTCCTTTCAAGGTCATCTAACATCCTCCTTATTTCTTATCACTGGTAGTAAAGAATTCAATTCCCCAAATAGGACAGTTATAATAACCGTCACTATTATATTTTTGGATGCTGTATATTTACTTTATATTCCCTATTTTTTCTCAATCTCCAACTTCTTTTTTAGTAGTTATTCATATTTCATGTTGATCTAAGTTGATCCTGTATTGACAGCTTATATTTAAGATTGCAGATAAAGAAATGATGCACTCATATTCAGTAATGAAGTGTTGGATATATTTGGGCCTGTTCCCTAATCTTGCTATCCCTTTAGTTTTGATATTTTATGATTCATCACAGCTAGATCAGCAGTGGTGGGTAGTTGATCTCTAATAATACTTCTAAATTTTAATACAGTTTCACTGATGGAGCACATGGATGGTAAAGCTTTGAAAATCCATGTACAGACCACTTTTGCTTAAGGAAATTCTGCCAACTCAAGATCAGATGCTTTAGCTGGGCACTCATAATTGTAGGGGGGAAAAAACAAAGAGATAAATATTGGTATTTGTTTTTCAAATCCTTGAGACAAACAACACTTCTGCAAGAAAATTATTATACTGCTACTTTGTTCAGGCCTGGAGTATAAAAACAAATAAAAATAAAGAATATTATTACCGATTGTAATCTGTTTCCTAAAGTTAGTTACAGACTCTATGTCATTTTAAAAGTCTTTTGCTTTTCATTTGTTTTCATTTATGTTTTTCACTGTAGGACTTTTCATTCAAACAAGCAAAGCTGTGGAAGAGGATAAAATGCATTCTTGACAAAAACAGGTGCTAAAATATTAAATAGAGAATGTGTATCTCTCTAGCCAGAGAAGAGACATGAGAAAATACTTTCTTTTCTCTGTGATTCCTGAACTTAAACATAAATGAAGAGAAAACACTTCTTATAAAGTGGTCTCAAGTATGGTATTCACTGTTTAATAAAACTATGGCATAGCAAATGAGATAATATAGTCAAAAGAACCTCCTACCAATGCAAAAGCCACAGAAGAGGCAGGTTCAGTCCCTGGATCAGGAAGATCCCCTGTAGGAGGAAATGACAACCCACTCCAGTATTTTTGCCTGGAAAATCCCATGAACAGAGGAACCTGGTGGGCTACAATTTGAAGGGAAAAAAAAAACTGAACACAGGTGAAAAAAAAAATCTTTTAAATGTCTAATTGAGTTAAAGAGACACACAGAAAGAACTTCAGTCAGTTATGATTCTGAATTATGTGTCTTAAACTGATAAGTTTGAGAAAACAGTTGCAAAACCTAAAGGAACATTAACTCAGTATCATAACTAGCTCAATATCTCTCTGTAAAAACATGCACACAACCCCATGTATGCATGTCAAATTATGACATGCATACCAAACATGCACAAATACATATCCATGTCCAAATTCACACACATCCTCAAAAAACTTCACAAACGTTTATCGGAAAACATTCCAACAAAATAAATATGACTATCACAGGATTTTAACTACATAATGATAGATTAATTATTTGGGGGGAACATTTTTTCTATTTCTCATAAAAGCAAGCTTATATTTACATTTATCTCAAGAATACAGTGGCAACCCACTCCAGTACTGTTGCCCGGAAAATCCCATGGATGGAGGAGACTGTAGGCTGCAATCCATGGGTCGCTAAGAGTTGGACACAACTGAGCGACTTCACTTTCACTTTTCACTTTCATGTTTTGGAGGAGGAAATGGCAATCCACTTCTTGCCTGAAGAATCCCAGGGATGGTGGAGCCTGGTGGGTTGCTGTCTCTGGGGTCACACAGAGTCGGACATGACTGAAGCAACTTAGCAGCAGCAGCAAGAATATTTATTTTCCTAATCAAGTTAGGGTTGTTAATATTAAAATTATATTTGGCTTTTTTCACATCACTTGGTTAAATTTCCTCCTTGTCTTATAAATGTGTACAGTAGAGTCCAAAAAGAGTAAGAAGGATTTTGCACAGTAACCGAAATGTTCACTGGTAAGAACAGGGTGGATATACTTAATCTTGTGCTCATCCTAGGCTTCTTCTTCTAAACATTGCCACCTCAGTTCTGCCCACCAGCTTTCAGTTTTTGTGACATATTTTCATAAAAATATGATCTTTACTTCTTCCAAAATTTAATTTTAGTTAATTAGCTGGTATAACTATGCAAAGAACAACAGAGATATCAGGTACCACCTTCAGCTCTATTTTATCAGTTTATAATTTTACTTAATATGTGTGTTTCAGTTTCACTTGGAACTTAAAGTATGGCAGGGACCTTTTGTAATCCTCTTCCTACTCTGTTCATAATTGTGTTTTAGAAGGAAGTTTTTCAATAGTTACATAAATACTTGGATGATCTTATCACATGGCTTATGAAATTTTAAAAGATCTTCTCTGACTACTGTGTAAAGTCTAAATTCCAAGCATTCAAAGCTTACTTTTAACCTGACCTCAAACTAATAAACTACTTAATATTTATAACATTCAACCCAAGCCAGAATTGTCTATTTATTGTTATCTACTTCTTTTATGCACATAATGTATATTTTCTTACCTGTGAATTTGTTTGACCTGCTTCTGTGATTCTTCACTGGAGTAGAAATCACAATGTTTTAAGTGTTCATAGTGTGCCAGACACAGTGTTCAGAACTTTACATGCATTAGCTCACTTCATTTTCACAGTAACTTTAATAGATAGTGCATTTATTGCTTGTAGACTTTTGGATCGCAGCCATTCTGACTGGTGTGAAATGGTACCTCATTGTGGTCTTGATTTGCATTTCTCTGATGATGAGTGATGTTGAGCATCTTCTCATGTACACCTGTGGTGGATTCATGTTGATGTATGGCAAAGCCAATAGAGTATTGTAAAGTAAAATAAAGTTAATAAAAAAAAAAGATTTATCTTTCAACCAAAAAAAAAAAAAAGATAGTGCATGTGCATGCTCAGTTGTGTTCAACTCTGTGTAACTCTATGGACTGTAGCCTGCCAGGCTCCTCTGTCCACAGGGTTTCTCAGCCAAGAATACTGGAGTGGATTGCCATTTCCTTTTCTGCAGATCTTCCTGACCCAGGAACTGAACATGCATCTCTTGCATCTCCTGCATTGGCAGGCAGTTTCTTTACCACTGAGCCACCTGAGAAGCCCCTATCTACCATCAATAGAAAGTATTGAACTATCACTGTACCCATTGCATAAATGAGAAGACAGGTCCAGAAGAGTGTCGCAATCTGCTTAGAAGCATACAATTAATCCTTGGTTGAACCAGGCTTCAACACAGAGCTGTCTGCTTCCTAAGCCAACATGTTCCTCTTCAGTTCTGGTTCAGGATTCATACTCTCTGGAGCTGATGCAAACATGCAAGGCCTACTTCAAACACTAGAGTGCCAACGCAGATCATGCTTAACTTCTGATTTCATCAAGCTCGTACTAAGCATCCTACTAACCCTGTGCATATCAATTACTGAACTTCATCATGTGACATCCTCACCATTTCACCTCCTCACAAACACTTTTTGTACCTACAACTTATTCTCCCATCTAGATTGTAATCTTGCTGAAGAATTTCTATTTCCCTTTTTTAAATTCAATGGATACCATGCAATACTTTATTTCCTCCCACATAACACAGGGTCTTATCAAATATAACAACAGGCTAAATGATTTTAGAAGTGAAAATTAGTGTGATTTTAAAACATAATTAGGAGTCATAACTACTTTGGGCCTCCACTTATTCTTCATATTCATAAATGATACAATAATACATTAAAATATCTTGTTAGGATGAAATAGTAATCATGAGGCTTAATACTATGTATTAAGTAAATACAATGTGAGAGACACTCATTAAATTTATTTCTTATACCTGCTAGTAAGTTATTATGCTCATTTTTACAACAACGGGAAATAAGGGATTATAAAGTATAATGGGATACTTCAGACTCTGGATGTGAGCAAAAGAGCTGGGACTCAAACTGATAACCAATGACTTCAAATCCTGTACTCTTTTCACCATAATTTCTCAAGAAATACCATATGTTAAAATGCTTTGTTCATTGAAAATAAAGTATGTCTTTGATATAAAATATAATCAGGTATAAAAATACAATTTAGTTAATAGTTTTTTTAAAGAAGGAAAANACTTCAAATCCTGTACTCTTTTCACCATAATTTCTCAAGAAATACCATATGTTAAAATGCTTTGTTCATTGAAAATAAAGTATGTCTTTGATATAAAATATAATCAGGTATAAAAATACAATTTAGTTAATAGTTTTTTTAAAGAAGGAAAAACCATAAACACATACCTGTTTTTTAAAGATAAATACTGATGCTTAAATTATGAAAATTAAAAAAATCTTATTTGATCATTGAGAAAATAAGTAGTTTTAGATGGCCATTAAAACTTGCTTCTTGAGGAGCAGGACTTGGTCTTATTTATCAGTGAATTCTTATCATTTTTCTTTGACCCTCTTTCTATAGAGACTTCAGAAGTAAACACATAAATGACAGGAAATAGTTGTATATTTTCTAGCACTAACACTGAAACAGTACTATGTGTGTGTGCTGTACTTGGTCCTTCAGTCATGTCTGACTCTTTGCAACCCTTTGGACTGTAGCCTGCTAGGTTCCTCTGTCCATGGGGATTCTCCATGCAAGAATACTGGAGTGGGTTGCAATGCCCTCCTCCAGTGGATCTTCCAAACGCAGGAATCAAACCCAGGGTCTCTCGCTTAGCAGGTAGCTTCTTTTACTGTCTGAGCCACCATGGAAACCCAAGAATATTGGAGTGGCTTAGCCTATCCCTGCTCCAGGGAATCTTACTGACTCAGGACTGACAATGAAACAATACTGTGCTTATGGTTCAAAATGTTTCTACATCCCTTGTAATCATGGTGAAATGGGCTAAATCACTCTGGCATCCAGATTTATCTTCATATACTATTTACATAACACATACTGTAAATGCAGATTCGTCAGCCTTAATTCCAGTGTGTTACCTAAACAACTTTCTCATTTCTGAGGAGACATCAGTTGTTTCTATAGAAATGCATATAATATGAATTAGATAAAAGTCATTACAGATGGAATGTATATACAACATTGATCACAAAGGGAATTTATATTATTAGTACAGGGAAAAAGAAATCAATGTTAATTAATAGAAAAACCATATATGAAATACTATATGAAATCAGGAAAATATATAGAGGTTATAAGACCTGTGCAGAAACAAAATAACTATGCAGGAACTGAAGAGATTGTACATTCTTGCAACTTGGTGAGATAAGAATGCAGTAGGGCTTTTGGTAGGCGTATTTCAGATTTCAGATAATGTGATGCTGTCACCCCTTTTTGACCTAGCAATAGGATCCTTACCACATAATACAGATGTTATTGTTGTCATTTAGTCACTTAGTCGTGTCCGACTCTTTGCAATCCCAAGGACTGTAGCCTGCTAGGCTCCCCTGTCCATGGGATTTCCCAGGCGAGAATACTGGAGTAGGATGCCATTTCTTTCTTTAGGGAATCTTCCCGACTCCAGGATCGAACCCAAGTCTCATGCATCTCTTGCATTACTTGATGTGTTCCTTACCACTGAGCCACCTGGGAAACCTCATATACAGGTGACCGATTAAAACCCCCATATTCAAGCCCCAATGTAGATGAACCTTGAACAATTCAAGGGTTAAGGGTGCCAATGCCCACACAGTCAAAAATCCAAGTATCTCTTTACAGTGGTCCTCCCTGTCCCATGGTTCAGCATTCACAGGTTCGAGCAACCTCGAACAGTATAGTACTGCAGTATTATTTATTGAAAAAAATGTCAACATATAAGTGGATCTGTATAGTTCAAACCCATGTTGTCTGAGGTTTAACTAATACGTTTACAAGGAAAACCACTTGCAAATGAAATAAATAGTATTTAGAGACAAAACCACATGCTGTCTAGCCCTACCATGGAGAAGATCTGGAGATGTCTGAAATGGACTATGCCACAGGAAATGAGTGAGGATATGAGAGTATTAGTTTGCATTATTTACGATAGATAAGAGGGTTAGGCTTAGCTATCTGCCAGAGTCTCTTGGTATGAAACTGTTGTTTCTCTTACTCACAGTGGTCAAGGTCAGTGTAGATAATTAATCATGTACACATCATGTCCATCGTATACAGCAAATTTTACCAACTGACACCAATGCTTAGAAAGAAATGTAGATTAGTAAGCCATAAAAATATAACATCCTTATTATCTGTGCCAACTGGGATGTAATCAGTATCAGACACTTAACTAAAATTACTCTCCTGNTCCATAGTTCATCAGGCACACTATCTATCAGATCTAGTCCCTTAAATCTATTTCTCACTTCCACTGTATAAGCATGAGGGATTTGATCTAAGTCATACCTGAATGGTCTACTGGTTTTGCCCACTTTCTTTAAGTCTGAATTTGGCAATAAGGAGTTCATGATCTGAGCCAGAGTCAGCTCATGGTCTTGTTTTTGCTGATTATATAGAGCTTCTCCATCTTTGGCTGTAAAGAATCACTCAATCTGATTTCGGTGTCAACCATCTCGTGATGTCCATGTGTAGAGTCTTCTTTTGTGTTGTTGCAAGATAGTATTTGCTATAACCATTGTGTTCTCTTAGCAAAACTCTATTAGCCTTTGCCCTGTTTCATTCTGTACTCCAAGGCTAAATTTGCCTGTTACTCCAGGTGTTTCTTGATTTCCTCAGTTTTCCCAGCACCATTTATTGAAGAGACTGTCCTTGTCCCATTGTATATTCTTGCCTCCTTTGTCAAAAATAGGTACCCAGAGGTGTATGGGTTTATTTCTGAACTTTCTATCTTGTTCCATTGGTCTATATTTGGGTTTTGTGCCAGTATCGTACTGTCTTGATGACTCTAGCTTTGTAGTATAGTCTGCAGCTACATTCTTCTTTCTCAAGACTTCTTTGGCTATTCAGGGTCTTTTGTGTTTTCATATGAATTGTGAAACTTTTTGTTCTAGTTCTTTGAAAAATGCCATTGGTAATTTGATAGGGATCACATTGAATCTGTAGATTGTGCTTGGTAGTACAGTCATTTTCACAATATTGATTCTTCCTTCCCAGGAACATGGGATATTTCTTCATCTGTTTATATCATCTTTGATTTAGTTCATTAGTATCTTATAATTTTCTGTGTACAGTTCTATTGTCTCCTTAGGTAGGAGATTCTTTTTGTTGCAAAGGTGAATGGGATTGATTCCTTAATTTCTCTGGTTTTTCATTGTTAGAATATAGACATGCAAGTGATTTCTGAGTATTGATTTTGTACCGTGCAACTTGTTAAATTAACTGTTAGCTCTAGTAATTTTCTGCTACTATCTTTAGTAATTATCTGTTACTATCAGTATCATGTCATCAATGATATGCACAGCGTTGTCTTGTTCCTGATCTTAGGGGGAATGCTTTCAGTTTTTCACCTTTGAGAATAATGTTTGCTGTAGGTTTTTCATATATGGCTTTTAATATGTTGAGGCAGGTTCCTTCTGTGCCCATTTTTTGAATAGTTTTAGTCATAAATGGGTGCTGAGTTTTGTCAAAGGCTTTTTCTGCATCTAATCAGATTATTATCTTTTTATCTTTTTTAATTGTTTTTATCTTTTAATTGTTTTTATCTTTTAATTTGTTAATATGGTGTATCACATTGATTGATTTGTGTATATTGAAGAACCCTTACACCCTTGAATAAACCCAACTTGATCATGGTGTATGAGTGTTTTTGTATGTTGCTGAATTGTTTGCTAACTTCTTTTTGAGGATTTTTGCATCTATGTTCATCAGTGATATTGGTCCATAGTTTTCTTTTTGTGTGTGTTGTCTTTCTCTGGTTTTAGTACGAGGGTGATGGTGGCCTTGTAGAATGAGTTTGGTAGTGTTCCTTCAGAGTTTTAGAAGGATAGGCATTAGCTCTTCCCTAAATGTTTGATAGAATTCTCCTGTGAAGCCATCTGGTCCTGGGCTTTTGTTTCTTAGGAGATTTTTGATCACAGCTTCAATTTCAGTGCTTGTAACTGGGTTGTTCATAATTTATATTTCTTCCTNGGCATTAGCTCTTCCCTAAATGTTTGATAGAATTCTCCTGTGAAGCCATCTGGTCCTGGGCTTTTGTTTCTTAGGAGATTTTTGATCACAGCTTCAATTTCAGTGCTTGTAACTGGGTTGTTCATAATTTATATTTCTTCCTGGTTACATCTTGGAAGATTGAACTTTTCTAAGAATCTGTTCATTTCTTCCAGGTTATCCATTTTTTCCCATATAGTTGTTCATAATCGTCTCGTAACCCTTAGTGTTTCTTTACTGCCTGTTGTTACCTCTCCTTTTTCATTCTAATTTTGTTGGTTTGATTCTTCTCTCTTTTTTTTCTTAATGAGTCTGGTTAAAGATTTGTCACTTTTGTTTATCTTCTCAAAGAACCAGCTTTTAGTAATCTTACTATTGTTCCTTTCATTCCTTTTCCATTTATTTCTGCTCAGATCTTCATGATTTATTTCCTTCTACTAATTTTGGTGTTTTGTTTTGTTTTTATTTTTCCAAGTTGTTTTAGGTGTAAATTTAGGTTGTCTATTCAATATTTTTCTTGTTTCTTGAGGTAGGATTGTATGGCTATAAACTTCTCTCTTAGAATTTCACTGCATCTCATAGGTTTTGAGTTCTTGTGTTTTTACTGTCATTTATTTCTATAAATTTTTTGATTTCCCTTTTGATTTCTTCAGTAACCTGTTGGTTATTAAGAAATGTATTGTTTAATCTCCATATATTTATGTTTCTTATAGTTAGGAAAGCCGGGCCGCCATGGAAGCAAGGCAATATGGCTGAGTCACGTGTAGGGGGTGGAGTCATCACCATCTTATAAATATTCTGAAGCTATGTTCTGGGATGTANTGTTGGTTATTAAGAAATGTATTGTTTAATCTCCATATATTTATGTTTCTTATAGTTAGGAAAGCCGGGCCGCCATGGAAGCAAGGCAATATGGCTGAGTCACGTGTAGGGGGTGGAGTCATCACCATCTTATAAATATTCTGAAGCTATGTTCTGGGATGTAGTTAAATTTCTTTGAGACAGTTTGACCCTCTCTAGTCTTGTTTTTGTATGTTGGGTGGACTTCAGGCAGTAACTAGTCTAGAGCTAATTAATTCCAGTTCTCCAGGTACTTTTCTCTCCAATTACTTCAAATGGTTCTTTGCTTGTCTTTGGGCACTAGCTTGACTGGAAAATTACATCATTGCTGAGGTATTAGGTGGGCTTCTTGAAAGGTAGTTTCTGAATATCCAGGAATAGTTAGCTGTAGATTAGGTGAACAGAGTGTCAAACCATTCTTCCCTTAGCTGAACAGGAGTTCAACTTTTCCTATTTAATATTTATTCAGTGATTAAACCTATATTTTAAATTAGCTTAACCTTCTGCTAGGCACTTTTCCTTCCTATTCCTCCTTAAAATTCAGTTCACTCACCTGTAATATAAGAAAAATAATATTCATCCACCCTGGATTATTGTGAAGAAAAAAATAAAATGATGCATATGAAGTTTTGTTTGTTTTGTTTTGTTTTTTCTTACATGCAGCACTCAAGAGATTCTAACCACTGTTATTGACTACAGCTGAAATTCCTCTGTCTGACAGTAAGGTTTTTTGGATTTCTCTAGTGGGTCAGTGGTAAAGAATCTGCCTGCCAAAGCAGGAGACACAGGTTTGATTCCTGGGCTGGGAAGATCCCTTGGAGTAGGAAATGATAACCCAATCCAGTATTCTTGCCTGAAAAATCCCATGGACAGAGAAGCCTGGCAGACTATAATCCACTAGGTCACAGAGTCAGACATGACTTAGCACCTAAACAACAACATAACCTGATTTTATACCCTATTTCCCATCTACCCTACTAGTTTTGATCTCATCAAAAAACAAAAACAAAAGACTCTGCTCTCATTCTCTTTATCTTTAAACAGATCTGTGATCTCTGAGCCTCTGCTTTATTTCTCCCATTATTCCTGGACCTTGAAAATCCTCTTTTGACAACTTCCATCCATTCAGATCCTTCTATCTCCTATAATCTAGTTCAAGTGGTTCTCTCCAAACCCTTCTGATTTTCCTAACTTGAATGATTTACATTCTTACAATACATAGAGTCCATATGACATGATTTAGCAATTAATTTGGTAGAATTTTTCCCTGCTGATTTTTCACCAAGAGATATTTGTCTTCAAATAGATTTATTCCTTAATGGGTTTTTAATTTTTTTTTGTTTTGTAAATATTTATTGCAGTATAGTTGATTTACAATATTCTGCTTGTTTATGCTGTAAGCAAAGTGAATCAGTTATACATAAACATATTCACTCTTTTGTAGATCCTATTTCAGTATAGGTCATTACAGAGTATTGAGTAGAGTTCCTTGTGCTATAAAATGGATTCCTAGTAGTTACGTATTTTATATATAGCAGTGTGTGTATGTTAATCCCAATCTTCCAATTTATCTCTCTCCCTCTTCACCCTTGGTAAATGTAAGTTTGTTTTCTACGTCTGTGATTCTGTTTCTGTTTTGTATAATAGAAAAGCTCATTTGTACTATTTTTCTCATAACTTCTCCTCTGCCTCTCACAGTTAACTGATCGATAATACTAATTTATTCACTATGATTCTTTTAGAAAGAATGTTTATTATTATTTTGAGCTTCCTCCATTTCTCTAAATAAGCATAGGAAATACTACATTTAAGTAATAGCTCCTTGATTTGCCAACCATACATTTCATATTATGTATTTTATTGCCAATAGGCATAAAAACATTTTACATTGATTAAAACTGCACATGTGCAATTATATGGGGCTTTTGCACTTAACACAGTCATTTTTCATTATTCACAGATGTTGTGTTTATAAATTAGCCTACTCACAAAAATTTATCTGTAACCCTAAAACCAATACTCACGGCACTTTCCCAGTCATTTTTGGACATACATAAAGCTGATAAAAATATGCTTCACCAACACACATTTCCAACTGAGGCCAAACAAGGGGACACCATTTTTCCTTGGTTCCACTCTTAGTACTGAAAACAACTGTCCTTTGCCAGTCTACTTACAGCAATGTTTTCGTATTTTTATACTCTCTGTTGGTGATTTCCCTGTTTAAACTGACCCAGGAGTATAGTGTTTAAGTCTTGCCTAGTGTTCCTGAACGCAAGAAGGCTATGCTGTACCCTATAAAGCAAATACACGTGTGAGATATTCATGTCATTCAGATATGAGTTAAAAGCTGTCAGCCCTGAGCTCAGTGTTAATGAATTAATAATACACATTAAATAAGATATCTGTAAACAGAGATACATATCAAAGAAGGTAATAAACTGATGAGTTGATGAAAATATTGTAACCAGAGGATTGCCAGGCTCTGACCCTGTCTTTGGGTTTCCCAGGTGGTGCTAGTAGTAAAGAATCTGCCTGCAATAAAGAAGACATAAGAGACCTGGATTGAAAGATCCCCAGGAGAAGAGAATGGCAACCCACTCCAGTATTCTTACCTGGGAAATCATGTACAGAGGAGCCTGGCAGGCTACAGTCCACGGGGTCACAGAGTCATACACGACTGAAGTGACTTAGCATTCATGCATGCAACCCTGTTTTTCTCCCAAATTGATGGTTCAGTATTCACTGCATTCAGCATTTGCAGAGATCGTACAAGACATTACTACTGTAAATAATGAGAACTGACTATAGTTAGTATCTTATTTTTACATTATTAATGGATGTATCACAAGAATTTTAAATGTTCTCAGTAAAATAGAAGAACTTGATACAGAAATGAATATGTAAATTACTTTATTTTAAGTGTGCATTGATAATTTAGAAAAAAAATTGAAATGCTAAATGCTTCACTTTCTTCAATAATAGATAAGTTCTTGCCCTTACTCTCTAAATCTAGGACTTTAAAAGCATCACATGGCTTATTACATCTGACAGATGACTTATAATTTGAACTGAAGTTAAAAAGAATTATGTTTGTTCTGACAATAATCTTCAATGATATTTCACCACTGTCTATTACATAAGGGGTTAATATTCTCTGAAANATCTAGGACTTTAAAAGCATCACATGGCTTATTACATCTGACAGATGACTTATAATTTGAACTGAAGTTAAAAAGAATTATGTTTGTTCTGACAATAATCTTCAATGATATTTCACCACTGTCTATTACATAAGGGGTTAATATTCTCTGAAAGTAACACAAAAAGCTCAATTAAGTTATTTTTTAAGACAGAGAAATCAGATTATACCTATTTTTCAAATGGAGGTAAACCAATTCCATTGATATGGATGTGTTTATTTTATATTATTTCAGATGATCCAGATGAAGAGAGGCTAAAATAGATTTTTTCCAATAGTTTTAAATCCTTACTTATTTTCTTTTAAAGTTACAAAAGAAGGCTCATATTTGAAATTCTAAATATGGAAATCATTAAAATAAATCATTTAGAAAATTAATTTATTTGTGTGATATAGTCAACCTATTTATGAATGTATATATAATGTTAAGTAATTAGGTACATGACTGAGCGACTGAACTGAACTGATATGTAAAATATAAAATTTTGTATACACTATCTGACAAATTCAATCAGTTAAAAATATTCACCAAGAGCCAGTTTAGGAGCTAGGAAGTAAAACTGTGTTAGTTATAGCCTAAGTCTCCAAGAGGCTTACAGTTGATTAGAAAGAAAAATAATCATAAGCAAACAGTTATAATAGACTGTGATATTTATAATCAGTACTAATTCCTTAATTATAATAAAAGTACCCTACTCATGCTAGATGTTAATAGAAAAAAATAAATAAATAAGCAAAAGAGTTTGATTTTTTAAAACCAGGCAGGAAATTTTGTTCTCATGTGAACACCATTGGTTATATGTATAGACCCATGGCTTTCCCTATAAAAACCAAAGCTGCTTCCTCAGCAGATTAATTTTGGATAAATACAATTTGTCCAAATTTTTAACATTATCAAAGTCTTTAGACTACAGTCCATGGGGTTGCTAAGAGTCAGACATGACTTCACTTTTCACTGGAGAAGGAAATGGCAACCCACTCCAGTATTCTTGCCAGGAGAGTCCCAAGGACAGAGGAGCCTGGTGGGCTCTAGTCCATGGGGTTGCAGAGTCGAACATGTCTGAGTGACTAACACAACTACTAAGATACTTTTTATCTATAATTTTTTGAAATTATAAAATGTCAGATGTAGAAGCATGGATGAAGCATATGTCTGTAGATGAGCAGGCTATCACTGGCGTTGGTCCAAATCTTCACGTAACATGTATAAGCACGTGAATGTAGCTGCATGTGTATATTGACATGAACTCTCAACCAACATTCTGGAAAGCAAGTAAAGTATTAGCCATTTTTAACTAAAATAAGGAATGAAAGCATAGTTGTGGTACACAGAAGTCTAAACCATCTATGAATTTCTTTGATTAGTTTGCTGAAAAGTTGGTACTTACACATATTAGCATATATCATCCATTAAACAGGTAAATACAATAATTGTGCATACTTTTAGAATATTGAATATTGATAATACTGGAGATTCTCTGAGAGTTTAATAAAAAAACAAGCAAACAAAAAAAACAGAAACTAGCACTATTCTTTCTGGAAACTGACATTTAAACCTACCTCTAGCATGTATATGGGTTCATAATTACAATAAGGGACATTGTATACATGTGAGGTTCCATGGATCCCATATTTTAAAATTATTTTCCTAAAAGACAATGTTGATGGAAGATGACCCCCTTTTGGTAATAGGGAAGGGTCTCACTGAGGCAATGAACACTAGATCATCCTAGAACTATATTACAGGGAAATCTATTTTGGCTCCAAGGAAAGAGAAACAAAGCAGGACAGGCAGAATGAAGAAACCGTGCCATGAACATGCTGATTATGCGTCCAGGGAGTTTACCTCTCAAGTCATTCAGTTAATTGTGTGTTAACTGAGAGAAATATTTTAATGACTTCTACTGAGTATAATTAACAGTAAGAGAGAGATTCTAAATCAGGCTCTGAGAGAAAGAAAAAAATAAACAAAAAACACCTGGAAGGAAAAATGAAAAGATAACATTTTTAAATAAAGAGAACTCTGGAAAGAAGGCAGATTTTACCAGAAAAAGAATTTATCCAGTCAAGTGAAATTAATGAAGCCAAAACCATGTCTAAATGTATGTCAAAATATCAGTATGCATATTCTTTCTGAGACTTGGGGGAGAAGATACTTGATCCTTTGAAAAAGCATTTGGAAGGAAATGTACCATTCTGCAGAGCCAGTTTTGGCTCTAGACACATAACTGCAAAGAATATATTTAGCCTCCTAGAGTTAATGAATCATTAATGGACAAAAAAGTAGCAAAGAAGTTAACTGACCTTCCAGATCCTGTCAGAATCGTGTCATGGAAGTGGCAGTGGAAGAATGACAGAGAGGCAGAGACTAAATGATTGATTTTAATGAAATGTATCTTTGATAAACTGATTTGGAACAGATGTGCTTAGTTATTAAATAACACTTTTAATTATGTTTGATTATTTGTTTTCTTCCTGTTGTCAATGTCCTGGTATCCAGATATTTGTAAATTTGGCTAGGAAGAGAGAAAGGGTAATGTACATATATACGTATATATGTATATATGTATGGTGGTGGAGATCTTTCTCACTTGCTACTCCCTCCATCACCCTTGTAAACCTCCCTTCAAAATCCTCACCCTGAGTGCTTCTTCTCAGGTATGATATGTCAGTACTGTTTCACTTGCCAAAACTATAAGTAGCCTAAGCATATCCCTATTTTGGTGTTGAACATTTCTAAATACAGATATCATCTAAGCTTATGCAAATATACATGAAATAATTATATCATCATTTCATTATCTCATTTTATTTAAATTATCTTATGTCTATGTTTTATTATTTTTAGTATTTTCTATATAATTATACAATATAATAACATATTATTGTTATATGTACAAATAAAAATGATTGACTGAAGGTTATATTAAAGTGAACCTCAATTATAGGGATCTTTAAATTATTTTTCACTCAAAACAGGCACTTAGTACTGTGGACTGAGTGAATGTTTTTCCCTCAAATTTGTACACTGAAGCCCAAATGATCAAAGGAATGGTATTTGGATGTGAAGTCTTTGACAGGAAGTTGGGTCATAAGGGTGGATCCATCATATGAGATTGAAAGTGAAAGTTAGTCACACAGTGTGTCCAGCTCTTTGTAATTCCATGGACTGCAGCCTGTTCCACTCCTATCCATCGAATTCTCCAAGCAAGAGTACTGGAGTGGGTTGCCATTTCCCATTAATCCACATAGGATTAGTACCCTTAAAAGAAGGTTCAGGAAAGACAATTTCTCTCTGTGTCATATGAAGATACATTAAGACCTTCAACTGCAATCAAGGAAGAGAACTTTCACCAGAACCTGTCCATGTTGGTACCCTATAGGTTCAGAGGTCTAAAGACTTCCAGTCACCAAAAGAGATTACTGTTGTCTATAAGACACCCAGTCTATGTCATTCTATTACAGCAGCTCAAACGAACACTAAATCAGAGGTCAAGAAGTAAAAACACACTGGAGAGTCACTGAAATAGCTTTCCCATAGATCAATGTAGTTCTAGTATTTCATTATTAGTCCTACCATTTATTATTTAAGAAGGTTTTTAAGATCTTACTTTAGATATTGTTGACTCTTAATTTAAACAATTCTAACTTTTGGATATTTTACAGTTTTTTTAAACTATTGTCTTATTTAGTGTCAATTTTAGAGCTCAGCCCTAAATATTTGTATTTAGTAATCACCAAACATCATTTAGAATGATGGGAAATTAGAATCATTAGAATGATTAGAATCATTTAGAATAGAATGGGAAAGACTAGAGATCTCTTCAAGAAAATTAGAGATACCAAGGGACCATTTCATGCAAAGATGGGCTCGATAAAGGAAAGAAATGGTATGGACCTCACAGAAGCAGAAGATATTAAGAAGAGGTGGCAAGAATACACAGAAGAACTATACAAAAAAGATCTTCATGACCCAGATAATCATGGTGGTGTGATCACTCACCCGGAGCAAGACATCCTGGAATGAGAAATCAAATGGTCCTTAGGAAGCATCACTATGAACAAAGCTAGGGGAGGTGACGGAATTCCAGTTGAGCTATTTAAAATCCTGAAAGATGATGCTGTGAAAGTGCTGCACTCAATATGCCAGCAAATTTGGAAAACTCAGCAGTGGCCACAGGACTGGAAAAGATCAGTTTTCATTCCAATCCCTAAGAAAAGCAATGCCAAAAAATGCTCAAACTACCACACAGTTACACTCACCTCACATGCTAGTAAAGAAATGCTCAAAATTCTCCAAGCCAGTCTTCAGCAATATGTGAACTGTGAACTTCCAGATGTTCAAGCTGGTTTTAGAAAAGGCAGTGGAACCAGAGATCAAATTGCCAACATCCGCTGGATCATCAAAAAAGCAAGAGAGTTCCAGAACGACTATGCCAAAGCCTTTGACTCTGTGGATCACAAACTGTGGAAAATTCTTAAAAGAGATGGGAATACCAGACCACTTGACCTGCCTTTTGAGAAACATATATACAGGTCAGGAAGCAACAGTTAAAACTGGACATGAAGCAACAGTCTGGCTCCATATAGGAAAAGGAGTACGTTGAGGCTGTATATTATCATCTTGTTTGTTTAACTTATATACAGAGTACATCATGAGAAAATCTGGGCTGGAAGAAGCACAAGCTGGAATGAAGNTAAAACTGGACATGAAGCAACAGTCTGGCTCCATATAGGAAAAGGAGTACGTTGAGGCTGTATATTATCATCTTGTTTGTTTAACTTATATACAGAGTACATCATGAGAAAATCTGGGCTGGAAGAAGCACAAGCTGGAATGAAGACTGCCGGGAGAAATATCAATAACCACAGATATGCAGATGACACCACCCTTATGGCAGAAAGTGAAGAAGAGCCTCTTGATAAAAGTGAAAGAGGAGAGTGACAAAGTTGGCTTAAAGTTCAACATTCAGAAAACAAAGATCATGGCATCCAGTCCCATCACTTCATTGCAATGCAAACAGTAGAAACAGTTGCCCAACTTTATTTTGAGGGGCTCTAAAATCATTGCAGATGGTAACTGTAGCCATGAAATTAAAAGATGCTTGCTCCTTGGAAGAAAAGTTACGACTATCCTAGACAGCATATTAAAAAGCAGAGACATTACTTTGCCAACAAAGGTCCAGCTAGTCAAGGCTATGGTTTTTCCAGTAGTCATGTATGGATGTAAGAGTTGGACTATAAAGAAAGCTGAGCACCGAAGAATTGATGCTTTTGAACTGTGGTGTTGGAGAAGACCGTTGAGAGTCCCTTGGACAGCAAGGAGATCCAACCAGTAAATCTTAAAGGCAATCAGTCCTGTATGTTTGTTGGAATGTCTGATATTGAAGCTGAATCTCCAATTCTTTGGCCGCCTGATGTGAAGAGCTGACTCACTGGAAATGACCCTGATGTTAAGAAAGTGAAGGCATGAGGAGAAGGGGACTACAGAGCATGAGATGGCTGGATGGCCTCACCGACTCAACGGACATGGGTTTGAGTAAACTCCAGAAGTTGGTGACGGACAGGGAGTCCCTGTGTGCTGCAGTCCATGGGGTCTCAGAGTAAGACATGACTGAGTGACTGAACTGTACTGAACTGAAACATCGTTTGCTAAATTATTATTACAATGAATTATTCTTTGTATGCTTTATGAAATGAATGGTACATCTTCTCACTCAAGGTTTTGAACCTTTAATTGGCAATTAGACCCACTCAAGGCCACTGGTAACTGATGTGTTGGGGGAAACTAATAACATCAGGAATCTCAAAGATGGTGTTAGTTTTATGTGAGCCATCAGGAAAGGGACAGAGATCAGCTACAGATACTAATCAGCTCCTCTCATATTTGAAACCAACAGCAGTCCGAGCCCCCAAAATATAGTCATGATAAAAGTTTATTCCAAACCTCAGAGGGCACTTATTTCTGTCCACATCTTGGGCACCTCACCTCTTTGTTCACTTGTCAGAATTTCAACTACTTATCTCTGAACTCTCTCCTTCTCTTATGTCACAGGTACTTTCGTTTCTCTTCTAATATGTTATCTCCCTACCCTACCACTAGGAACTTCCCGGGTGGCTCAGAGGTTAAAGCGTCTGCCTGGAATGCAGGAGATCTGGGTTCGATCCCTGGGTTGGGAAGATCCCCTGGAGAAGAAAATGGCAGCACACTCCAGTTCTCTTGCCTGGAGAATCCCATGAAGGGAGGAGCCTGATAGGCTACAGTATATAGGATTGTAAAGAGTCAGAACATGACTGAGCGACTTCACTCACTCACTCACTCACTCACCCTAGCACTAACTTCCTTCAGAATATTTCTATTTGGTTTAATGAGGCCAGAAAACTCCCTCACATTTCTTTTTTCTTTGTGGAGCCAGACTTGAATATTCTCTAGGACCTTATACCCAATATAGCATTATTATTATTATTATTATTATTTTGTTACCCACTACTCCAATCTCAAGTTCCCAGTGTCTCAACACATGAAGAGGAAGAGAAACAAACAAGACACATCAGAATTCTTTTCACAGTATCGTTCTTCCTTTACAATCTTGTGAAAAATCCCTCAGGTTCTACTCCTACTATCCAGCTATATTAGCCTCTACTTAGTGTTAACAGCCAGGTAACAAATTTTGCTATATTTCTTGGAACCTTTACTTTGATTCCAAAGTCTTCAGTTCCATCCAAATTATGTTCATTATTATCATTCACCCATTACTGATAATGTCCCCTATTTGAACTTCCAAGTTTAAAGACACACCACATAGAAGATTAGGAGAATTCCTTTGTCATCCAATGGTGGCAACTCTTGCACTCCTAATGCAGGGGGTCTGTATTTATCCCTAGTCAGTGAACTAGATCCCGCATACCTCAACCAAGACTTCGCACACCACAACCAAAGATTTCACATACCTCAACTCGAAAAAAGACCCCACATGCTGAAACTAAGACCCAGCACAGCCAAATAAAAAAATAAAGAAATATTAGGACTTCCCTTGTGGCTCAGCTGGTAAAAAATCTGCCTGCAATGCAGGAGACCTGGGTTCAATCCTTGGGTTGGAAAGATCCCCTGGAGAAGGGAAAGGCTACCCACTCCACTATTCTGGCCTGGAGAATTCCATGGACTGTATAGTCCATGGGGTTGTAAGGATTTGGACACAACTGAGTAACTTTCACTTTCTTTTATAAATAAATAAGTAAATAAATATATATATATATAAGGAGACACCTCAAAACTCCCATATGTTGAAAGGAAAAGAATAAGTTGCCTACTAGTTTTCTCTAATGCTTTTCCTTACTCTTTCTAGTAATTTAATTCTTTTAATTATTTATTTGATTTTTCTCTTAATATGTATTTTACCCATGTTTTTATAAGGAATAGGATTCCCTGATGGCTCAGATGGTAAAGAATTTGCTTGCAATGCAAGAATCCCAGGTTCAATCCCTGGATTTGGAAGATCCCCTGAGGGAGGAAATGGCAACCCACTCCAGTATTCTTGGTGGTAGTTTAGTCACTAAGTCATGTCCAACTCTTGGGACCCCTTGGATTGTAGCCTACCAGGCTCCTCTGTCCATGGAATCCCCATGCCTGGGAAACTGATGAACAGAGGAGCCTGGTGGGCCACAGTTTATGGTGTCCCAAAGAGTCAGATGACTGAGCGATCAACACTTAGAAGGAATAGTAAACCAAACTAGACCTAATGTTCTAAATTGTTTTTTCCTTTTTCCTTTACTGCCTCCATTCCATCCTTCCTTCTTTCCTTCTTTCCATCTATTTTCTGTAAATTACAGCAAAAGAGAATTTTGGCAATTAATAAGATTGCTTCATGACACAGGGTAAAAGAAATGAAGCATCTATAGTGAAAACAAAAATTGAAGAGTAAATAAAAACTGTAATAAAACAAAAGTTCCTTCACACATACAAATTGGGGTCAGAATTTGGTTCTGAACTTTCAGTGATGAAAGTAAATGAAGCAGAACAATCTCAATGACATCAGGAGGTAATTAATTTACTCAGATTTACTCAGAAGAAATCCCTCTTTTGATGGTACTAAAGTCTGGGGACATTTCTCTTGTGGTTCCTCATTATATTTAGTCCAGTGTTCTCAACAACATCCTGAAATAAAACTAGGATTTGAAATTGAACATGGCTCAATCTTAGAACATTGTTGGTGAAAGCTCAGGGTAAAAAAGCCACAGTTGAAAGCAATTCAGCCAGTACCCAATATAAAATCATAAAATACAAAAATCTATTTCAGTCAAGTTTGTTTCAGGATAAATATCAAACTGGTTAGAGCATCAGTTTTACTTTCAGTATATGTATAGAACTCAGGCAACTTATAAAAAATAAGTTTTGTTTGTTTCCCACTGAGAAATGAGATATATGAGGCCCAGGATGAACAGTTTTTACCCTTTGGACAGAAACTTCATAAAAGCAGGATGATGAAGGAGATTGAGCCCTGACCAGATAAGAGATACCCTCGCTTGCAAGGTTAAGGAGACTTCCTCAAATACGGATATGAAGAAAGAGTCACTGGAGGTTAAAAATGGAGATGGTGTCACCTCATAGTAAGTGATGTCAACTACCCATAGGTAGAATCTTCAGTAGAATCCACCTTGGCTAAGGGATGCACACTCACACATGGGAGGACCCTGAGATAAACCAAACGTGAACTCAGATCCAGACAAAGCAAGGTGACTGGCCAAAGGAAGCAAAGAAAGATCAAACTACAGTAAGGTACAACTTTCTCTCTGAGCCTGCCCATATGTCTATCTATCCACATGTACTGTATTTCTTTCCTCTTAATAAATACATTTTACTCATTTCAGTACTCTCCATCAATATCTGGAAATCCATTTCTAAATGGCTGACCCACCAGGCATTTGCCACTGGCCATTAGTCCCCAGTGGTTAGGATTCAGTGCTCTCACTGCCACTGCCCAACCTTAGTTTCTGGCCAGGAACCAAAACGCTGCTTCAAGCCTCTGCAGGCCAAGGCTACCTGACATCACCACCAACACTCAAAGCAGTTATCCTTGAATCCCAATATGAATAATACTTATCTGAAGTAACAAATAAGCTGCTTATTCTTTGGGATACCTTTTACAAAGTTATTTCTCACATGCAGTTTTTAGATAAAAGTTTGCCTGCAGAGAGTATAAAATTATCATCTCTATAAGAATTCAGAGAACTTACATTCTGAATTCCTGACTAATAATAATATTAAAAGAATAAAATTGTTCTCTTTTAATTTTTTTAATACAATGAAGCATGTAATCAAAATAAATGCCTGAGAATAAGAAGGTTCTATAGGCAGGAAAATTTTTACCTCAGAAAATATTTTGAATCTATCCCCAAACAAAAGTAGATGGGTGATTCTAAAAAAAAAAAAAAAAAAAAAAAACTATTAATTAAAAAATAGATGAAGGGTGTGATAGAAGTGCCTACATTCAACAGCTGCTTTTTAAAAATGTTTAGCCTGGAAAATTTACAGAAAAGCTGTTATTAACCACCTACAAAAAGGGAAGCCCAGGTGGCACAGTGGTAAAGAATTCTTCTGCCAGTGCAGGAGACTCAAGAGATGCGGATTCAATCACTTGGTAGAGAAGATACCCTGGGGGAGGAAACAGCAACCCACTCCAGTATTCTTGCCTGGGAAATTCCATGGACAGAGGAGCCTGACAGGTCCATAGATTCACAAAGAGATGGACATAACTGACCACTGTCTACACATACAAAATCACCTACAAAAAAATTATGTATATATATATATACACATATATAGATGTCTGCAGTTCAATTCAGTAGATCAGCCATGCCTGACTCTTTGCGACCCCATGGACTTCAGCACGCCAGGCTTCCCTGACCATCACCAACTCCCATAGTTTGCTCAAACTCATATCCATCTAGTCAGTGATGCCATTGAAACATCTCACCCTCTGTTGTCCCCTTCTCTTCCTGTCTTCAATCTTTCCCAGCATCAGGGACTTTTCTAATGAGTCAGTTCTTCCCATCAGGTGGCCAAAGTATTGGAGTTTCAGCTTCAGTATAAATCCTTCCAATGAATATTCAGGACTGATTTCCTTTAGGATTGACTGGCTGAATCTCCTCACAGTTCAAGGGACTCTTGATCAAGAGTCTTCTCTAACACCACAGTTCAAAAGCATCAATTCTTCAGTGCTCAGCTTTCTTTATGATCCAACTTTCACATCCATACATGACTACTGGGAAAACCAAAGCTTTGACTAGACAGATATCCATCACCACATCCAGACCTTTGTTGGCAAAGTAATGCCTCTGCTTTTTAATATGCTGTCTAGGTTGGTCCTAGCTTTTCTTCCAAGGGAAAGCGTCTTTTAATTCCACGGCTGCAGTCACCATCTACAGTAATTTTGGAGCCCACCAAAATAAGGTCTGTCACTGTTTCCATTGTTTCCCCATCTATTTGCATGAAGTGATGGGACTGGATGCCATGATCTTAGTTTTCTGAAAGTTAAGTTTTAAGCCAACTTTTTTAACTCTTTCACTTTCATCAAGAGGCTCTTTAGTTCTTCTTCACTTTCTGTCATAAAGGAGGTGTCATCTGCATATCTGAGTTATTGATATTTCTCTCATCAATCTTGATTCCAGCTTGTGCTTCCTCCAGTTCAGCATTTCTCATGATATACTCTGCATATAAGTTATATAAGCACAGTGACAATATACAGCCTGATGTACGCCTTTTCCTATTTGGAGCCAGTCTGTTGTTCCATGTCCAGTTCTAATTGTTGCTTCTTGACTTCTGTACAGGTTTTTTTAGGAGACAAGTCAGATGGTCTGGAATTCCCATCTCTTTAAGAATTTTCCACAGTCTGTTGTGATCCACACAGTCAAAGGCTTTGGCGTAGTCAATAAAGCAGAAGTAGAAGTTTTTCTGGAACTCGCTTTTTCTATGATTCAACAGATGTTGGCAATTTGAACTCTGATTCCTCTGGCTTTTCTAAATGAGCNGAATTTTCCACAGTCTGTTGTGATCCACACAGTCAAAGGCTTTGGCGTAGTCAATAAAGCAGAAGTAGAAGTTTTTCTGGAACTCGCTTTTTCTATGATTCAACAGATGTTGGCAATTTGAACTCTGATTCCTCTGGCTTTTCTAAATGAGCTTGAAGATCTGGAATTTCACAGTTCACACACTGTTGAAGCCTAGTTTGGAGAATTTGAACATTACTTTGCCACCATGTGAGTTAAGCACAATTGTGCAGTACTGCAAACCTTCTTTGCCATTGCCTCTCTTTGGGATTGAAATGAAAACTGACCTTTTCCAGTCCTCTGGCCACTACTGAGTTTTTCAAATTTGATAGTATTTTGAGTGCAGCAGTTTAGCAGCATATTCTTTCAGGATTTGAAATAGCTTAACTGGAATTCCATCACCTCCCACAAGCTTTATCTGTTGTGATCCATTACTTTGACTAGATATATATTTATATATACATATATATTTATACACATATACAGTCATACATAATATACAATTCTCAAGCACTACAGCATTCTAATAAAAATTGCAAAAAGGAAATAGTACCTCATTCAATCCTCATCTTTGAAATAAACTGGCCTACTTGTGCTGTTGTCTATAACAAATGCTGAAGCATTTCAGTTATAATCATCTTGGTTTTAAAGATGTTGTCAGTTATTATTACTACATTAACATTTCAACACCACTTTAAATGTGTTTTCTGTTACTTTCTTTTCTTTTTCTTCTAAGCCGCCTTTTGTACTTATTGTATGCTGGATTCATCTTATCTTCCGGTCATCTGAACAAATGCTGAATATGTTTAAATAGCACATGCACCCAGCTTGACTCCACCACCACGATAACCATCAAAACAGGTATTTTAAAGAGGAGTTAATCTCTGATATCCATCACCACATCCAGATATCCCCAAGCTTAGTGAGTAACCATATGCATATATTGTGTTCCTAGGAATTCAAAGAATGCATAATGGGGTTGGATTGTCACTGCTACACCTGGGACCTCAGGTGATATAGGAGTGGGTGAGGGGAAGGATGACTAAAAGCTGAGGGCAAGACTCAGTTGGAGGCTTCCTCTCTCACTGTCTGGCACTGGGCTATGGTGACCCACTCCATCACCTACACTTGGCTGAATACCAGCAAGGTGACTTCTGAGGGTATGACTTTCTTCTGGGTGGTTCAGGAATCCAAGAGTGAGTGTGTTCCAGCAAAGGCAAGGTAGCCAGGCCATCCCTGAGACCTAACCTTGGGATTTAACACAATGTCACTTTTTATAAACTACCACAGAAAATAATTAAAACAGTTTAGTGCCAGGAAAAAAAAATAATAATAATGACACAGGAAGATGGAAAATTGGGCATAGTAGTCACGGTTGTTTCCATTAAATTTCAAATAAGTAAAACGTACCTTCTAAATATGCCATTTCACATACAGCACTGCCAACTCAAGCCTTAAAATTATCATTCAAAATGTTTCCTGCATATGTTTTTAAAATTTAAGTTTCTAGAATAGTTTGATTTATAGGCAAGTATATTTTAATTATAAAGGCAATTATACATAATAAAAATTAAAAAAATTATGCCCAACATCTTTGTTGTTGTTTAATCACTAAGTTGTGTCTGACTCTTTTGTGACCTCATGTACTGTAGCCTGCCAGGCTCCTCTGTATGTGGGATTTCCCAGGCAAGGATACTGGAGCGGGTTGCCATTTTCTTTTCCAAGGAGTCTTCCTCATTCAGGTATCAAACCTGGCCATCCTGCATTGGCAGGCAGGCTCTTTACAACTGAGCCACCTGGGAAACCCTAACAAGTATCCAATCTTTAAAAATTCTAGTGTATTTTTATTTTTGCTTTCAGTTCAGTTTAGTTCAGTTCAGTCGTTCAGTCGTGTCCGACTCTCTGCAACCCCATGAATCGTAGCACGCCAGACCTCCCTGTTCAGATATTGAAAAAGTATCTCTGCTACTGCTAAGTCACTTCAGTCATGTCCGACTCTGTGCGACCCATAGACAGCAGCCCACCAGGCTCCACCTTCCCTGGGATTCTCCAGGCAAGAACACTGGAGTGTGTTGCCATTTCCTTCTCTACTTTTTCAATAACTGAAACAGAACTGGTTGAGTTGAGGTATCCTAAGAAAATGTCTTAATCCCGTTTGCCTTCTTACCTCCACAGAATTAACATCTACAGTTGATTTGGAGTCTATTGCTACATATTATTAATTCTATTATTACACATATATACAGCCATAAAAACATATTTTAACGCTTTGTTATGTTTTGAACTTCATATACACAGAAACAGATTGAGCACTTGCACTGTTCAGATACTGTTCAAGACATTTCACATTTTAATTTAGGTAAAATAACAATGGTCCTATAAATAGAAGATATCACACACTCACTCCACACTCCATTTCAGATGAGAAAAGTAAATGAGGCAAAGAGATATTTGCAAAGAACTGTGAAGGTCTGAAATTCCACTCTACTAATAAACAAACAAGTAAGCCTGCAAAAGATTCATGGGTACTTGTAGAAGACAGGAGACTCTTGGGTTAGATGAAAGACAACGTATTGCTTATAGTAGATGCAGTGTCCAGAGTATCGGCATGCATTATATTGACTCCCAAATGCAGTTCCCACAGGGATTCACAAGGAGGATCAGATGATGTCTGCACAGGCTGCAGACTGCGTTGTATAAAAGGCACTGTGAGCCGAGAGAAACTGGCATCATGTGCTATAAACACACCTGCCCTTTGCTTCAGAGGAAGACACTATCTTCATCTTTAAGGCTGTTCACTATACAAATAGCCTTGAAAAGATAGTTTTAACTGAAGTGCTTCACTTACAAGAGGGGCAGAAATGCAAGAGACCTTGGAGAGTTGTCTCATGGCAAGATAAAGTAGTTTGCTCAGGACACATAATTGTAAATGGTGTAACAAGTTTGAAACAGAAGTGACTCATGCCAGAATCCAACCTCTTAACTGGTGATTAAGAATCGTGTTTTCATGTGAGAAATGAGGCGCTGGTCTATGTTAGATGCAGGATGCAGGATACTTGGGGCTGGTGCATGGGGATGATCCAGAGAGACGTTGTGGGGTGGGAGGTGGGAGAGGGATTCAGGATTGGGAGCTCATGTACACCTGTGGTGGATTCATGTCGATGTATGGCAAAGCCAATAGAGTATTGTAAAGTAAAATAAAGTGAAAAAAAAAAAAAAAAAGAATCGTGTTTTCCAAATACTGCCCAACATTGGTAGATCTTTATTCCTAACCTGATAGAATTGAAACAGCAACCTGATTATTGATATTAGTGATGAATTTGAGCATATGTTGCTTGGCCCCTTCATGGACCACTGCCTTGTTGTAGCAAAGGAGCACATAACTCAATGAAGCTATGAGCCATGCCATGTAGGGCCACCTAAGACAGATGGGTCTTAGAAGAGAGTTCTGAAAAAATGTGATCCACTAGAGGAGAGAATGACAAATCTCAGTGTACTCACCATGAGAAACCCATGAACTGTGTAAAAGGACAGAAATATATGACACCAAAAGATGAGTCCCCCAGGTTGGAAGGTGTTTAATATACTACTAGGGAAGAGCTAAGGAGAACTACTAATAGCTCCAGAAAGAAAGTAGTGGCTGGGCCAAAGTGGAAACGATGCTCAGTTGTGTATGTGTCTGGTGAGGAAAGTAAAATCTGATGCTGCAAAGAACAATATTGCATAGGAATGTGGAATGTTAGGTCCATGAATCAAAGTAAACTGGACATGGTCAAGCAAGAGACAGTAAGAATAAACATCAACACCTTAGGAATCAGTGAACTAACATGGACAGAAATGGGCCCATTTAATTCAGGTGACCATTATATCTACTACTATGGGCAAGAGTCCCTTAGAAAAAATGGAGTGGCCCTTATAATCAACAAAAGAACCTGAATTTTAGTACTTGGGTGCAACCTCAAAAATGACAGAATGATCTTGATTCGTTTCCAAGGCAAGCCATTTAACATCAGTTCAGTTCAGCCGCTCAATCGTGTCCGACTCTTGGCAACCCCATGAATCACGGCACGCCAGGCCTCCCTGTCCATCACCATCTTCCAGAGTTCACTCAGACTCACGTCCATTGAGTCAGTGATGCCATCCAGCCATCTCATCCTCTGTCATCCCCTTCTCCTCCTGCTCCCAACCCCTCTCAGCAACAGAGTCTTTTCCAATGAGTCAACTCTTCTCATGAGGTGGCCAAAGTACTGGAGTTTCAGCTTTAATCATGATTACACAAAAGAAAAGTAATTGGAAANATAGTTCATCAGGCATTCTATCTATCAGATCTAGTCCCTTAAATCTATTTCTCACTTCCACTGTATAAAAATAAGGAATTTGTTTTAGGTCGTATCTGAATGGTCTAGTGGTTTTCCCTACTTTTTTCAATTTCAGTCTGAATTGGCAATAAGGAGTTGATTTTCTGAGTCACAATCATCTCCCAGTCTTGTTTTTGTTGACTGTATAGAGCTTTTCCATCTTTGGCTGCAAAGAATATAATTGATCTGATTTCGGTGTTGACAATCTGGTGATGTCCATGTATAGAGTCTTCTCTTGTGTTGTTGGAAGACAGTGTTTGCTATGACCATTGCGTTCTCTTGGCAAAACTGTGTTAGCCTTTGTCATGTTTCGTTCCATATTCCAAGGCCGAATCTGCCTGTTACTCCAGGTGTTTCTTGACTTCCTACTTTTGCATTCCAGTCCCCTATATTGAAATGGATGTCTTTTTTGGGTGTTAATTCTAAAAGGTCTTGGAGGTCTTCAAAGAACCATTCAACTTCAGCTTCTTCAGGGTTGCTGGTTTGGGTATAGACTTGGATTACCGTGATGTTGAATGGTTTGCCTTGGGAACGAACAGAGATCATTCTGTCATTTTTGAGATTGCATCCAAGTATTGCATTTTGGACTCTTTTGTTGACNTGCCTGTTACTCCAGGTGTTTCTTGACTTCCTACTTTTGCATTCCAGTCCCCTATATTGAAATGGATGTCTTTTTTGGGTGTTAATTCTAAAAGGTCTTGGAGGTCTTCAAAGAACCATTCAACTTCAGCTTCTTCAGGGTTGCTGGTTTGGGTATAGACTTGGATTACCGTGATGTTGAATGGTTTGCCTTGGGAACGAACAGAGATCATTCTGTCATTTTTGAGATTGCATCCAAGTATTGCATTTTGGACTCTTTTGTTGACCATGATGGCTACTCCATTTCTTCTAAGGGATTCTAGCCCACAATAGTAGATATAATGGTCATCTGAGTTAAATTCACCCATTTCAACCCATTTTAGTTCACTGATTCTTAGAATTTTGATGTTCACTCTTGCCATCTCCTGTTTTACCACTTCCAATTTGCCTTGTTCATGGACCTGACATTCCAGGTTCCTATGCAATATTGCTCTTTACAGCATCGGACCTTGCTTCTATCACCAGTCACATCCACAGCTAGATATTGTTTTTGCTTTGGCTCCATCCCTTCATTCTTTGTGGAATTATTTTTCCACTGATCTCCAGTAGCATGTTGGGCACCTACCGACCTGGGTAGTTCCTCTTTCAGTATCCTATCATTTTGCCTTTTCATACTGTTCATGGGTCCTCAAGGCAAGAATACTGAAGTGGTTTGCCATTCCTTTCTCTAGTCGACCACATTCTGTAAGACCTCTTGTTTTAGTCCTTATTAATTGAACATAAGTTCTCTGCTGATGTAATCTAGCTAAGTGAGATTATATGGAATTAGGGTAAGTCTAATACAAAATAGCTAACATCCTTGTAAGATGAGCAAAAAAACCCAGAGTGAGACATACAGAGAGAACACCATGTCATGACAGAGGCAGAAACTAGAGTGATGTACGCACAAGTAAAGGAACCCCAGGGATTGCCAGCAACAGCAGAAGTTAAGAGAAAGCCCTGGGACAAATCATCCTCTATAGTTTTCAGACAGGTTCTACATGTCTAGCCTCAATCACTGTGAGATTATTATTTACTATGTTTTAACTTATCTATTGGTAATTCTAGGAAATTACAATCCTAGGAAATTAATACAGAGGGCAACATGATAACTTTGTTTAGAGAACTAGCAGCTTGGTGTCACATGTAATCAATTTTATGCAAATTTCTCAAAATTAAAAAAATTAATATGTAAATCATGTTAAAAATGATTAAAAAGAAATCTATATTATTTATGTATATTAGACTGAAGATAGTAACCAATATGTCTATAGAGATAGACACTTGTCTTTCATTCATTATCTTTAAGTGGCTTTATGTTTTATTTTACTGCACTCTGCCTAAAATATTTAAATGAAAATTTAGCTGCATAATTCCTTTATTATAAAGAATATTAAATGTTTTCTTAAGCAGACAACATGTTATTATAGAATCCTGTTCTAACTAAAGTGGGAGTTTTGAGAAATCTTACAGGGTTTCACATACAGTACAAGAATAAGAAATCAAACTGGGTCTTCCATATGAAGAGGCTTACAGAGAAACAGTATCCACAAATATACAGCATATATTTTCTCTTTGTCCCCTCTCTTTTTACCTGAGGTTGAATTGTCTGACATTTCTGCTTACCCTCCTTACTTTTACAGATTAGAGTTCTCTGCTGATTCAGACATTCACATGTTATTTTTTAATGGTCATCCCAAAATTGCCATCTCAGCTCCTGAGTCTACTTGACCTTCCAGGTCCTGTTCCCATAGCTTGGAACTCACTATCTACACTCGAAATCAAAAATTTTAGTAGAGAGAAACTGGTAGGTCTGACTTGACTTAGACACAGATCTCTGATTCTACAAACTATGGCCAAAGTATTGAATTTATGTGAAACACTGGGCAAAAAATTCCAGGGTTATGGGAAAGGCAGGATCTTTAAGAAAGAGTTATAGAAACAACAATTAGATAGTCAGTATTTTTAATACAAATCCCTAAAGCTTTACAGATTTCATATTGTTTACTGCTTTTTAAAGGCTGATTAAAATATGTTGCTTTATTTCTAAAATTTAGTTTTAAATTTAAGTATGAAAACTAGGAAATGCTCCTTAACTGATGGAACTGATAACTGTAGTTGTCCAACATAGGAAGAAAAATAAGTGAGATTTGAAATTAGAAAACCTGGAGACCAAGACCACTGGCACTCATTAGTCGCAAGATCATGGCAAGGTTTGCAACCATTCTCAAACTAACATTGTTATATTTAAAATGCAAGTAAAAATAAGAATATATACTTTAAGTGGTTAAAGTGAAGACAAAAAGAAAAGTTCATGTATAACAAAGGGTCTCAAGAGTGAAAGTACTATAAACCCTAAATGCAACATTAAATTGGGCTTCCCAGGTGGCTCAATGGTAAAGAACCTACCTATCAAGCAGGAGACATGGGTTCAGTCCCTGGGTCAGGAAGATGTCCTGGAGAAGGGACTGGCAACCTACTCCAGTATTCTTGTCTGGAAAATCCCATGGACAGAGGAGCCTGGTGGGCTATAGTCCATAGGGTTGCAAAAGAGTCAGACAATGCTTAGTGACTACACAACAACAACAATGTTATACTATTTTGTTGTCAGCCCTTTAACAGCTTATGCATAGCTCTACACTGGAGTATTATAAGTGCCTGCATGTCAGTGGACCAATGGACCAATGTCCATTTGTATCATAATTTTATTTCTACTACTGTTATAAACTGAACTAGTTCAGTTTCTTTTAGTTGCAGGTAACAAAAACTGACTCTGGCTTAAATAAGCATGGAAATAAGACGGATTAAATTATAGAATCCAGTCCAAACCAAGTATCAGAGTCAGCAGGATCCAAGGTAGCACGAGAACCTTGGCATATTCAAGGAATGTCCACTAGAGAGTATGTGGCATAAACACAATCACATCTCTTTTGAAGGTCCCTCAGTTCAAATAGTTCCAAACTACTTCAAGAGAAAACGGGGATACTCAGGTTGGCTGAAATGTCTAACTCTGAGCATGTCAACCTCTTATAATGAAAGTATAGTTCCTGAGGACCCACTTTATTATCAGTGGCAGATTCAAGATGACAAACTTAATATGACACATGACATCATCTCAAGAGAGATCTGCTATAGTTGAACAGCAAGGATTTTTATCATTCAATTATATAAATGGCATTTTCCTATGAGTATTCATCTTTTTCCTATCTTAATGAGATATCTTAGAAAATGCGTTTGCACTAATGTGTTTATCCGTATCCTTCTCCCTTAATTCTACATCTCTCTCATCTTTATGTCTCAGTATACCTACAGCTATCCCAACTCAAGTTCAAGCAAGAAACTAGGCAATAAGAAATGTCTATGAAACCCAAATCCAAATTCCTGGGATAGGTGTGAGAGACTCTGACTTGACCCTCCCTAGGCCAGGTGTCTGCTCAGCCATGGTTGGGAGGCAAGTTAAAATGTCAGATACCTACTTTAAAAAAAAAAAAAAAAAAAAGGCTGCTGAAATGGTTTTAAAAGGGGTGGGCATATTGAGAAATGCAGGAGGTTAATTTTACTTAAAAAAAAAAAAAATGAGCTGGACAGTCACATAGAAGTTGCAGTTGATAAGTCCTAACCACCCCCAGTGAATTCCAGTGTAGTTTTTACAGACAGTTCTTGTATATTCTGAGAGCACTTTAAATTCAGTCTGTCCAGAAACTGAACTCATCATACCTTCAGTTAGACCTATGGTCTTTCATATTTCCATTGGAGATTGACATCATTTTTCTTTTAGCTCTTCACAACTTAAAATACTAGTCTATTCTGATTGGTTCTACCATCCAAATTACCATTTTCAATCAGTAAATAGGTAAGTCATTTTTTACATCTATAGTGGCTTTCAATTGCCTTTGTTCCTTTATTTACTGAATTCCACCACTCTGTTTCAGACTCTTCGAATCAGGGTCTCCCACATTACATGCAGATTCTTTACTATCTGAACTACCAGGGAAGCCTCTTATACCTAAGCAGTATAATATAATATATGCAAAAAAAAGTAAAAAACAAAACACTTCTTTGTCCCTAGACTCTGTTGTTTAAATTCATCCTACAAATTAATGCCAGAAAAAGTTATTCCCCAAAGATGATTATCTAGCTTCAATGCTTGGAAACAACTCAGTTCCAAATTCCAAAGTCAATATTTAAAATAATATCTGGAATGTATTCCTACCTGAGTTCTTTGTCTGAGCCTCTGTGTGGGAAAAATGTGAGCATTTAAAGCATTCTCTGTTCTGATGATTTGTTAATGCATACAGTTCTTCTTCTACCTAAACTGAACAGCTTCTTTTTATTTCCACCATAGTTTTGCTCATCTCATTGTTTCACCAAGATATTTCACTGTCTAGATTGGCCAGAATTTTATGTATCAACTTAGGGGTTAAAAAAAAAAAAAAAAGCAAAAAACTCTTTTTAAGATTTCTTTCCTTGTATCTTAATCACCACGAAAGATGGAAAGAGTCTCTTCTTAATATAAGTAATCACTGCAAGTTTTTTGTACCTCTCCTCCATTAAGTATCGCATTCTGACATAGGTATGTTTTTAATGGTTGTCATCATGCTTTCCTGTCTTGTCTATCAAGGAAGAGAGAGAAAAGAAAGAAAAGGAATGAAAGAGATGAAGGAAGAAAGGAGTGAGAGAAGGAAGAAAGGAGGAAGGGAGCAGTATAAGCTTCTTAAGGAAACTCCTTGAAGATCGTGTCTTAGTCATTTATATCTCCTCCTTCAAGACCATCCAGATACACGGAGAGTATAGGTAAAAGCAAGGGTTCTTGTAGTATCAAGATGGAATAGTGTCCTGGAAGCCCACAGGAACCTGCTTTGACCCTCTCTCATAAGGAATCCATACAAAAATGTGCAATAGCAAAACCAAGTCCTCCCATTGCTTGGACTCCATATGGAACCCTTTGCTCATGTTGGGTTGACATATGTACCAACACACTTGACTTCCTTCCTCCAAAATCTGACTCTAAAGATTCTGCTAATAGATACACTCAGGACATGAAAATGTGAAAACTAAAGCTACATCAATGCCAACAACCCCTTTCCTTTCAAACAATCATAGAGCCAGGGCTTCACTCAAAAGCAACATGATAACATATTAATACCTAAGGATCAAGTCAATAATCATGATCCAATTTGGCCCCTTCAGTCTAACGAATTATATTAGCAACTTCAAGCAGAGTTACACTGGGATACTCAACAAAGATATGGTTCAAAAGTGCTTCCTACCCTCACACCAGAGGATAGGTTTCCCTTCCACTTCTGGCAGTAGCTTAATAAATATGAATAGCTAAAAATTAGTTTGGAGTTTAGATTTATAATTTTTTCTAATGATTATCATCCCATATGTCACCTATCATATATGAATATCATAAGAAATGTTTCAAGAATCAATTTTCTTTCCATAGTTTTTATCTTCAAGATCTTGCATGACTTAGTCCTGGTTTCCTTAGAACCTGAACTTGCTATCAGAAATGCAAGCACAGGGAGCTCAGCTCGGTGTTCTGTAATGACCTAGAGGGCTAGTATGGGGGGGTAAGGGTGGGAGGCAGGCTCAAGAGGGAGAGGATATATGTATACATATAGCTGATTCACTCTGTTGTATGGCAGAAACTAACACAACATTGTAACACAATCATACATCCAACTATATATATATATATATATATATAATGCAATGACATACAAGGAAAATCAAAGGTTTTAAGAAAATTGAAATTTAAAAAAAAATGGTAGTAGGAGGAAATGCAAGGAACTCATGAAATTTACTTATTTTACAGATAACTAAAAAATAATGCAAAAAAAATTAAACCAGTGGTTCACTAAGCTTTATTTAAATACCCTAANTGACATACAAGGAAAATCAAAGGTTTTAAGAAAATTGAAATTTAAAAAAAAATGGTAGTAGGAGGAAATGCAAGGAACTCATGAAATTTACTTATTTTACAGATAACTAAAAAATAATGCAAAAAAAATTAAACCAGTGGTTCACTAAGCTTTATTTAAATACCCTAATTTCCCAAGAGACAAATGTCAGCTTTCAACTTGTTCTATTACTTCTTTTAAGTGTTGTATAAATTATATGAAAATAGAAGATTGCACTTTTTTTTTCTAGTTATGGATGAGAAAATAGCACTTGCTTAGATAAATCCCCAGAGGCTTTCTTGGACCATTTCTCTATGAGAGAGGACAATTATTATACTTTTGGCAGCTATTGTCTCATGATGAGGGAATACATGTACAGTAATGATGAAACCACATAAAGAGTGGTAGAGATATTGCTTCAATATAGTTAATACTTCCAAACATTAAGGGCTTGAAAGAAAGAAAAAAAAAAACTGCATAGTAACATCTTTCAGAACCCATCTTGTATAACCACTATATTCTGTTTGATTACATGAAGTCATGCTAACCTATGCTAGAATGGTGTTTAAAAAGATTTAGAAATATCCTCTTCAGATATCTACAAGGTAAATCCGATTTTTTTTAATATTATTCCACTATTTTATAGTTTAACTAACGTAACAGTTTGTGTACACTATTCATGGTGAAAAAGTCTGCCAAAGCAATATCACCCTCAGCAAATGCTTTATTTCTCACACTCGAGTGGCCAAAAACTTGGCTCTAAGGAAACTTATAAAGTCACTTTGTTATATTTTAATCCTAGTTACATTGGTCTGCCTAAAGAATTAATGTGTTCCTGAGGAAATAAAGCTTCCCTGAAAACCCTGAAATTAAGTTTTTGTCCAAATGTTTATAAGCTAAATTCATAAGGGATAGTTAAATGCATTTGAGACAGCTGGTCAGAAGGAAAATGTAGGCTGCCTGCATATAAGACTGACTAAGTTGTTTTGATCCAAACCTTTATTTTTGGCAAGCAACCACCTACATATTAAGAATAAAATAACAATCATCCAGTGAGGAAGCAAATAGCTTCTTACGTTTATCTCAGGAGGAAGTGGGCATGTGGAAGAAACATGAAAAGAAACTGTACTATGGAACAGAGTAGACAACCACAGAGCAAAGGTCTTCACATAATTTGGAGACAGCCTTGTCCACTGCAAATAACCTAGAAGATCATAATTCCCTGCCCTGTATTCATACAGAGCATTTATTCTAGGAACACAGACTTTTATAAAAGCATTTTGTAGCAGCAATTTTATAGATGACATTAGAAGAGGGAATTGGGAGAGTTATAGATCCAGAAAATGTACAGACTTCTGAAATGACAAGGAAAAGAAACAAGCGTAACAACCCATAACCACAACAAAAATAACACTCTCTTAGCCTTTCAGCAGTGATTTTGGAGCCCCCCAAAATAAAGTCTGACACTGTTTCCACAGTTTCCCCATCTATTTCCCATGAAGTGATGAGACCAGATGCCATGATCTTATTTTTCTGAATGTTGAGCTTTAAGCCAACTGTTTCTCTCTCCTCTTTCACTTTCATCAAGAGGCTTTTTAGTTCCTCTTTATTTTCTGCCATAAGGGTGGTGTCATCTGCATATCTGAGGTTATTGATATTTCTACCGGCAATCTTGATTCCAGCTTGTGTTTCTTCCAGCCCAGCGTTTCTCATGATGTATTTTTTTTTCGGCTCCAAAATCACTGCAGATGGTGATTGAAGCCAGGAAATTAAAAGACGCTTACTCCTTGGAAGAAAAGTTATGACCAACCTAGATAGCATATTAAAAAGCAGAGATATTAGTTTGCTAACAAAGGTCCATCTAGTCAAGGCTATGGTTTTTCCAGTGGTCATGTATGGATGTGAGAGTTGGACTGTGAAGAAAGCTGAGCACAGAAGAATTGATTCTTTTTAACTGTGGTGCTAGAGAAGACTCTTGAGAGTCCCTTGGCCTGCAAGGAAATCCAACCAGTCCATCCTAAAGGAGTCTAGTCCTGAGTGTTCATTGGAAGAAATGAAGCTGAGGCTGAAACTCCAATACTTTGGCCACCTCATGTGAAGAGTTGACTCATTGGGAAAGACCCTGATGATGGGAGGGATTGAGGGCAGGAGGAGAAGGGGATGACAGAGGATGAGACGATGGGATGGCATCACCGACTCAATGCACATGAGTTTACGTGAACTCCGGGAGTTGGTGATGGACAGGGAGGCCTTGTGTGCTGCGATTCATAGGTCGCAAAGAGTCAGACATGACTGAGTGACTAAACTGAACTGAAATGAACTAGCCTTTCTGGGTTCAAAGACATTATAAGGAAGAATAAAAAAATTAAATAAAAGTATTACTATGATAATATCATTAACACTTTCACTACAAAAAAGGAATTATGAGATACTTTAGAATGCTTATTTATTCAATATATTTATTAACCTCCTACTAAGTGGTAGGTACAGCAGATAGAGCAATGAATAAGAGATTATTTAAAAACTCTCTGTCATCAGTCCTCTTAAAGTCTAGGAAAGAAGATCAAATTACACAAATACAAGTAAGCAATTAACTATTTACTTTACATCTGCAACACCAACTGTGAGGGAGGACAGGAGGCTATCAAAGTATATTAGAGTGGCTTCTGAGTGTTAGACTCCCCACTAATTCATCTTGAATCATCTCCATTCTGGGTACTTCTTCCTTATTACTATACTCTCTAACCAAAAGTAGTTACTTACTGAGGACTTTTCAGCTCATTTAATCCATATGACACTCTCAACAGGTTAGATGCTATCATTGCTATAGCAACACAGGAACAACAGGACTCAGAAAGGTTAAGCGTAATTGAGTAGCCATAGAACATGAGCTGTTCCCGTCCATCTACTGCCCTGGGGCCTAGTCTGAGAAAAATGATTGTGACATAAGCTGCTCCTTTGTTGTTTATTGCAATACTGACACTATTTGAAATATTTATGTCTTAGGTCTAAAGCAGAGTTTTTTGTATACAACTATTGTGTTATAGATCAGGGAAAATAAGCTATTTTTAAGCTTTTCTAAGGACCAGGAATAGGATCAAGCTTCAGATATTGCAGAATGTTCCAAAGAGACTAATATCCATTGAAAAGCAAATGGGAAGAAACTTATTTCTAACCCCCACCCCACCATCACCACCAGAATGCCAGTTTTGTTACCAGAGTTAGTATCAGATTATATGTAGTTAACAAGAAACAGAGAAAATTACTCTGGGGGGTTTTGTTTGGCTTCTCCATAGTTTCCTAAGAATCTAGACAGATTAAGTCAGTTTTTCAGTGAATTGGACATAATGCAGTGAACTGCTTTCATGATGTGGACTCACACATTATAAACTAATCTTTTAGTTGGCATTGCAATACCTCAAGTAAAAGAAACTCTTTCAGTTTTGGGGAGTCATTCACTAAGTAGGAGCATCTTATTTGCTTGAGTGATGGCAATGTGGGTGTCTAAACTGGGATATCCAGCTGACCACAACTTTTTACCTGTTCAGGTATGTCATGCATTAAAAGTTGAGAAAAACTGATTCTCCAACCTGGCTGCACAGGAGAGGATTTAGCAAGTGCAGATGACTTGTTCTCCCTTTCAGATATTATGATTTATTTGACACAAATGGGACTCGGGCATTCATTTTGTTTTTTGAAATCATTCTCAAGGTGCTTCTAATGACAGCATGGGTTGACAATCAATGAGTTCTATTGGTAAAATAAAAACAGGATTACCTCACCAAACTCAACTCTCACCTAGGGAGAAAAGAGGAGAACATTCTAGTTCTGCAAGGGAGTTGTGGCAGAGTTGATGGTGGTTCCAGTGATAGATTTACTGCATAACTGCTTGTGTGAGAGACAACTTAGAATCACGTAGCTACATGGCTATAGGGAAATTAGATGCCTAGTCCATCCTCAGTGAATAAGCAAGAGTAGAAGTGCATTTCTATGAAAAAAAAATTACTGGAATATTTGAAGTTAATAAGTCTGGTAGTTAGATTCAGAAAAAAAAATCACAAAGTGAATCTATTAAATATGAATATAAAATTTAAGAAGGCCAGTGGAGCAAGAGATTAGTGTGAGGGAAGGATGTGAAAAGCTATCTAATTAAATTGGTACTTTTACACTCTGTTCTGCTTTTTTAGTGCTCCTCAAATTAACTATCATTTANGTGAATCTATTAAATATGAATATAAAATTTAAGAAGGCCAGTGGAGCAAGAGATTAGTGTGAGGGAAGGATGTGAAAAGCTATCTAATTAAATTGGTACTTTTACACTCTGTTCTGCTTTTTTAGTGCTCCTCAAATTAACTATCATTTACTAAGTCACAGAGATCATTATTCAAATGGCTTCATTTTTTTTTCAAGTGTGGAAATGGGTATATTTCTTAACAACTCCAGAAATGGGTCTTTCTCTCAATGCTTGATTGTAAATGTCTGTGCTAGTAAGTTACCACTGAAGAGGTTAAACAAAATAAAAGAATTAAAATTCTTCCCAGTTTACCTCAAATCTAAGATCGCAAACATGTAACAGTGAGCAAAAATGCTGGCACAGACTTTGTCTTTGCTTTTTACCTCATTTTTTCATTGATTTTGTGCTGAGCAGTGTTTATTTACCTCTGGCCAGTATATTTAACCCAGCACAATGCAGATTTTTCACAACTACAATTTTTCACAACTGACACAGCACAGGTTTTCCATTTCTTTGGACTAATCTATGCTCCAGAATACTGTTCATGGGGTTCTCATTTGCAAAAAAAGCAAAATGGCTGTTTGGGGAGGCCTTACAAATAGCTGTGAAAAAAAGAGAAATGAAAAGCAAAGGAAAGAAGGAAAGGTATACCCATTTGAATGCAGAGTCTGAATAATGGCAAGGAGAGATAAGAAAGTCTTCTTCAGAGATCAATGCAAAGAAATAGAGGAAAACAACAGAATGGGAAAGACTAGAGGTCTCTTCAAGAAAATTAGAAATACCAAGGTAATATTTCATGCAAAGATGGGCTCAATAAAGAACAGAAATGGTATGGATTTAACAGAAGCAGAAGATATTCAGAAGAGGTGACAAGAATACAAAGAAGAACTGCACAAAAAAGATCTTCATGACCCAGATGATCACGATGGTATGATCACTCACCTAGAGTCAGACATCTGGGAATGTGAAGTCAAGTGGGCCTTAGAAAGCATCACTA
>SJYV01011344.1:164145-236927 GCA_006410875.1 Neotragus pygmaeus
TCCTGCCCCCAAACCCTCCCAGCATCAGAGTCTTTTCCAATGAGTCAACTCTTCACAAGAGGTAGACAAAGTACTGGAGTTTCAGCTTTAGCATCATTCCTTCCAAAGAACACCCAGGGCTGATCTCCTTTAGAATGGACTGGTCGCATCTCCTTGCAGTCCAATTACCCTATTAAGAAGATCAGACAAATTTTACATTTACTATGGACCAATATTTCTCATAAATATAGATACTAAATTCCTCAACTCAATATTAGCAGTTTGAAGCTAACAATGTATAAAGATAATTAATTAATACCATGACCATGTTTATCCTGAATATGCACAGCTGGTTTAACACCAATAGGCTAAAGAAGAAAAGACATATGATCAAATCAATAGATGCAGAAACAACAACCAAAGTCTACCTATTTATGTCAAAAATTCTCTGAAAACAAGGGATAAATGGAAACTTCCTCAACTTGATAAAGAAAGTCTACCAAGCTCGTGTACACCTGTGGTGGATTCATGTCGATGTATGGCAAAGCTAATAGAGTATTATAAAGTAAAATAAAGTAAAAAAAAAAAAAAACACACCTATAGCTAACATCATACTTATGGTGAGAAGCTCATAGCCTTCCCACTTAGATTAATAGAAGGCAATATATCACCTCTCATCACAACTTTTCATCATTATTTGAGAAGTTCTAACTAATACAATAAGAAATGCAAATAAAAGGTGTACAGGTTGGGAAGGAAGAAATAAAACTGTTCACAGGTGACATAATTGTTAATATACAAAATCTGAATAAAATACCAAAAAATCCCTCCTAGAACTAGTACGTCATTATAATAAGGTTGTAGCAGTTATTATACAAAACTCAATTACTCTGCTATATTTTTAAAAGAAAAAAAAAACTAAGTCTAACCTTAAATAAATGTTTTCAGAGATAGAAAAGATAAAAACATTTATTTTAATTTTATGCCAAAATTTAACAATAATTTTTATAAAAGTGGAAAATAATAAGCCAATCTCACTTATAAGAATAAATGCAAAATTCTAAAATACTAATAATAAACTGAATTTAAGCATGTACACTAACAATGTTTATGTTGTAGCTAAGTTGGCTTTATCTTGAAATTGTAACAATGATTTAACATTAGAAAATCAATTAATATGATTAATCATGTTAAGTAATCATGAGAGAATAACTTCATAATCAGGCTTCTTAGCTGGCTCATTGATAGAGAATCCTGCATTGCAGGACATGTGGGTTCAACCCTTAGGTTGGGAAGATGCCCTTAAGAGGGAAATGGGAACCCACTCCAGTATTCTTGCCTGAGAAATCCCATTGATGGAGGAGTCTGGCTGGCTGCAGTACATAGTATAGCGAAGAGTCAGACAGGAATTAGTGACTAGTAGCAGAAACCTCACAATTAGCTCAAGATACTAAGTGTTGAAAAATCAGGGCCCATTCATGTTTTTTCCAATATTTTGAGCAAAATAAAAATTGAGGAGAATTTCTTTAAATAAAAAATAAACATCTCCTAAAATTTGATACATGCCATACTTATTGGTGGAATTTTAAAAGACAGCTAGACCATGCCAAGTGTAACTTTACATGACACCGATAGACTGGAACATACAAAACTGAATCTTTAAAGGTTTTTTAAAAGTTATTATAGCAGTTAGCTTTTACATAGCCTATCTTCTTTAAGATTTCAAGAAAATCTTAAGAAGGCAGCCCAGTATTCTTTCTAAATCTTTCACAGTTGCTAAGGGAAAGAAGAAAATTATCTCCAATGGTCAATTATTATAATATGCCTTACTTGGTGGAATAAAGAGATTTCCTACTAAAAAAATTATTTTAAAATCAGAAATATACAAAGATATTCCTTATCACTTCTTTCTCTCAACAATATACTAGAAACTTGACAAATGAGAGTGGATTAAAAAAAAAAGTCTGATGTTCAATAAATGATGCTAGGATAACTGGTTACCAAAAGAAAAATAAATAAGTAAAATAGGATTATTACCACCACAGACTCAAAAATTAAGTTTAGATTGATAATATTAATATAAAAAATAAAGGAAATAAGTATATAAATAATATTTCTTCAAAGTCATGCATAAAGTACCATAGAATATCTTAATGAACTTGAAGTAGAAATGGATTTGTTAAACAAGTCACAGAAAGCATGAGTCATAAAGGAAGATTAATAAACTTAGCTGCCTTGCCACTAAATATTTCTGTGTATATAAATGCTATACAAATAAAAGATGTCATGACAAGACAAGCCACATCTGAGAAGAATATAAATTAAAGCCACAATGAGATAACTTTTAATACTCTATTCCTAAAATTTTTGAGGAGGATAATGGTGGCAATCCTTATACACTGCTCACAGTACTATACACACTGTTAAAATCACTTCAGAGATGATGGAGACATTATCTAGTAAAGCAGAAGTTACTCATCATCTATGATCTACAAATTTCACTTCTAGTTGAACTTCACAGGCAAAACTTTTGAAGTTAGGGTAGGCCTCATAGTAGCAGGGACATTTTTAGATAATTGGAAATAATTTTAAAGTCCATCAGAACTATATTTATAGTCAAATGACTGGATACTATATATATAATAGTTAAAATGAACTAAATATATATAAACAAAAAATCTCATTGATATTTTAAACAAATAAAGAAAGCATGTATAAATATACTTATCAAATTCTAAACATTGCAAAGCCACGTTATTAGTGACAAATACATATAAAAGTTAAAGTAGAAAGAAAATTTTTTAATTGTCTTCATTTTGCCTACTTCCAAGGATGTATACAAACTGTTATTAAAAATATATTTATGGGCTTTCTTGGTGGTTCAGTGGTAAACAATCCATCTGCTAATGCAAGGGGTGGGTTTGATCCCTGGTCCAGGAGGATCCCACATACTGTGAAGCAGCTAAGCCCACGTGCCACAGCTACTGAGCCCACACACCCTAGAGTCCATGCCCCATGACAAGAGCAGCCACCACAAATAAATTAACTAGTGTATATTTTAAAATCCCCCTGCACCCACCATTATGGGTTCTGCATGGCTTTCTAGTATTATAGGATTACTTCAAGTCCCTAGGTAAATTGAACAAGGTCACAAATTCATTGATCTTCCTGTTGTATAAAAGTAGTATCTTTCTCTCTTTGTTCTTTAATCTGAATTGTGCGTCTGCATTGTCCAAAAGGTTATGTTGGAAGCATTGCTATTCTACTTTTAGAGTTTCATTCTTAAGAAACTGGCTAGATGTCCATCAGCAGACGATGGATAAGAAAGCTGTGATACATATACACAATGGAGTATTACTCAGCCATTAAAAAGAATAAATTTGAATCAGTTCTAATGAGATGGATGAAACTGGAGCCTATTATACAGAGTGAAGTAAGCCAGAAAGAAAAACACCAATACAGTATACTGACACATATATATGGAATTTAGAAAGATAGTAATGATGACCCTGTATGTGAGACAACAAAAGAGACACAGACATATAGAACGGACTTTTGGCCTCTGGGGGAGAGGGAGAGGGTGGGATGATTTGGGAGAATGGCATTGAAGCATGTATACTATCATGTAAGAAACGAGGCGCCGGTCTATGTTCGATGCAGGATGTAGGATGCTTGGGGCTGGTGCACGGGGATGATCCAGAGAGACGTTGTGGGGTGGGAGGTGGGAGGGGAATTCAGGACTGGGAGCTCATGTACATCTGTGGTAGATTCATGTCAATGTATGGCAAAGCCAATAGAGTATTGTAAAGTAAAATAAAGTAAAAAAAAAAGAAGAAGAAAGAAAGAAACTGGCAGCTTCAGCTTCCCATCCCTAAGAGCCTTGAGCAATCTTATAAGACATCTGACTATGCCAAAGCTGCTATGCCAGAGAGAATACATATAGGCACTCTGCTGGACATTTCCAGTTGGGCTAAGCCTTCCAACTGTCTCTGCCAAGAAACTAGACTTGTCAGTGAAGCCATCTGGGACCCTTCAGACCAGCCATTCACTGGCTATCTACACCAAGTGACCTCATTAAACTCCATGAAGAGGAAAAGAATCACCTAATGTCTACTGGATTTCTGAGTCCCGAAATTATGCTAAAATAAAATAGTTGTTTTAAGCAATAAAATTTGGCAGTAGCTCAGTAGATAACTGGAAAAATCCCTTGAAAAATGCTTGTAAACTCTGGCTAAGTATTAACTCACCATGCTTAAGACATAGAAAAACAGTTATTCCAGTGTCCTGTAAATAATCATTCCATGCCCAAAAGCCACAAAATACAAAAGAAAGGTACTATTTAGAATTCTTTTAACAGAAATTACTTGCTAAAAAATATTATTTTCCCCTCCATTATATTTTGCCTATATTCTATTCACACACCATTGACAACCATGCTAATTTCTTCTGTGTCTGCCATATGGGTCCCATGAAACCTTTCAGTTATTTGTATTTCTCTGCTTTACCTCACATATTTCTATTATTTACCATAGGTTGAAATAACTTCATGAATCATTAAAACATTCTGAAAACAAAAGGAGCAATGTTGAGGTTGATATGCCATGCTGAGGAAATAGCAGATTCAAAGCCCTTAAAAAGAAACAAGTTCAGGGTGAAAAAGAAATGAAATGAAATGCAAAACACCCATGGGTTTGTGGTAAAAGAAGGCAGAGGTGTAGGACAAAATGGCATACTGAGCATGTTAAGATGCTTGCATTATATTAACAGCAAAGGAGAATCTTTGGAGAGTTTCAAGCAGTAGCTGCTATTGACTTTAGTTTTATCCCTTGGTGAGGAGGGCAAATGTGAGGAGTGCTTTTCTACTTTCCCACTTCCAGCCCATTTCTCAAGTTGAATCTAGTTCTCATTTTGCCCAATCTCATCTTTGTTGGACTCTATGATTAGCTCACCTTGTCTGTAAGTCTCTAATCATCTTCCTTATCCTTGCAAAGCTCTGTGCTCACACTGTTATTTTAGTATATTATGCTTGATTATAAATAAGGCTGAAATAGCTACACTCTGATGTTCATTTGATACCACTCTGAAATACTGATTCAATATTCACCTTGTGTTATGTTGTAATTCTTCCTGCTAGGGATGAATGATTTTGCAAATCCCCAAATCTGTGTACAAGTTGATCTTTAATTTTTCTCCATATAATCTACATTTAGTTCCTAAAAACTATCATTTGTCCTTGTCAAGGAAGAACATGTCTTACCAGACTTTTTCATCATTATCCTGAACTTACAGCAATTGGTGGGGATCAACCAGGTGCCAGGTGCCCTAACCTTCATATTAGAGACAAAGTTTAACAGGAGGTCATTTTATTTAAGACATTAATGAGATTTTTTATCTCTAAGGAATAAAGCCAAATTTAAAGGTTCTATAATTTTTGGAGATTAGTCAGTAGTTTCAAATAAGAATTGATTTTTAAATCAATTTTAACTGATTTAAAAATTGAAATTTGACAACTAAAATCTAAGTTGTAAATTCAAGATGAGTAAGATATGCTTTGAAGTCTAAAAAACACTTTGTAATAAACGAATGGAACAAATTAAACATTAAAGCTTTTGCACAACAAGAAAAAATAAATAAACTATTAACAAATTGAAAAAACCTACAGAATGGGAGAAAATATTTGCAAACAATATGACAGACAATGTGTTAATATCCAAAATATAGAAATAGCTTATACAATTTAATATCATAAACAAATAACCCAATCAATTGGACAGAATATCTGAAAAGACATATTTCCAAAGAAGATACACGGGTGACTAACAGACACATGGAAAGATGCTTAACATCACTAGTTCTTAGGTAAATACAAATCCAAACAACAATGAAATATCACCTTACACCTGTCACAATGTTTATCATCAAAAGTTTACAAATCGCAAATGTTGTCAAGGATGTAGAGAAAAGAGAATCCTTGTATACTGTCAGTGGCAATGTAAATTGGTGCCACCACTATGGAAAACAGTACAGAGGGTCCTCAAAAAATAAAAATAGAACTTTCAACAATTCCACTCTTAGGTATATCTGGAAAAAATTAAGACAAAATTCAAAAAGATATAGGCACCCCAATATTCATAGCAGCACAAGTTACATTTCCTAAGATATGGGATAGATGAATGGATAAAGACCAATGTAATATGTATTTACAGTGAAATATTACTCAGCCATAAAAATAAAAAGCTGCCATTTGCAGCAATGTAGATTGACACAGTGAATATTACACTGAGTGAAATGTCAGACACATGAAAACAAATGTTGTATGATAGCATTTATATGTGGGATCTAAAAACAAACAAACAAATGTATACGCAATAGAGAAACAGAGTCACAGGTGCAGAAAACAAATTAGTGGTTACTAAACAGGAGAGGGTCAAGTTAGGGGTATAAAATTAAAAGATACAATGTACTATGTATAAAATAGATAAGCAGTAAGGATGTATTTGCATAGCATAGATAATTATAGATATGATCTTGTGATAACTTTGGATATAATCTGCAAAAATACTGAATCAATATGCTATATACTTGACACTAGCAGAGTATTTTAAATTAAGTATATGTCAATCACAAAAAAAGTTGTGTACATACAGCAACAAGCATTAATTTTTAAAAAACTATCTTTCTTTTTATGTAATTTAATAACTTGCCGGAATACACACACACACACACACACACACACACACACACACAAAAAGAAAAATGTATTGAATAAATAAAGACATCTGCCTCCATCGACAAAATGATTGAAGGTGATGTGATTATCTGGGAATTGCAATGGGTAAACAGGATATATCAATCTGCAGAGACCTAAAGTAAAGAAAGCACTGAGAAATGTTACAAATAGTTCTGCATTTATACAAAGTGCTATAATGTGACCTTATTTTATGAGATTATCAATGGAAATTTGGCTCTAGAAGCTGGGAACCGCTCTCAGCTGATGACTGCCAAGATGAGGACCTCAGCCCTGCAAACACAGCAATTATATTCTGCTGACAACCTGAATGGGTGGGAAACAGATTGTTACAGACTCCAGAAAAGAAAACAATTCTACAAACACTTAAATTGTAGTCAGCTAAGACCCATTCCCCACTCCTGACCTAAGCACTATAATGTAAGTACACTGGGAAAACAACATTACAGCACATGAAATCATTTTAGGAGTTTGTTTCCTACCTAGTAAATAATTATTGAGAAAGAAAAGCAAAACTGTTATTTAAAAAACTCTCTTATTTTAGTACTTTATTCAACTCACAGTCAGTATCTATAATGTAATGTATTATGTTCCAGATGAGAAGCTAAATCTTTGCCCTAAGGGAGTTTACTGTTCAATGCAAATTTCAGTTACTAAGATGGAATATTTGTGGTTTTCCTAGGGAATAATCAGTCATGCAGTTTGTTTCAAGTAGAAGGTACGGGGAAGATGTAAGAGATAAAATTTGATTGTTAATGACCAAGATAAGTATGTATTTATCTAGGTAAGAAATATAGATGTTGTTGGTTTTTGGAAAACAGTTCTATTATGCTCAAATCTTACTTGGAAGATTAATCAGGAAGTTAATAAAAAAGATACACTGCCCAAATAAAAAGAAATTATGAGCATAAATCCCAGGAGTTTATTGATATAGTTTAGAGCATTCTAGCAATAGGAGTGGAAAATGGATCCAATGACAAAATAGCATAGAAGTTAGACAAAATTAGTACTTGGTAACAAATCTGATGAAAGAATGAAGAGAATAGATAACTAAAACATAATTTTCTGTTTATGGATATGAATTACTTAAATATTAATGACACTTCCAACAGAAAAGCAGAACTCACAAGTAGAAGCTGTTTTTTTAAAAACATGGTAACATGTGCTTTGGGCCCATCATCAAATATCTCAATGAGAATGAAAAAAATTTACTCAAACATTTGGATGTTTTCTTTTTTCTAAAATGTGCACTTAGAGGGTTTTTATATATGATTATTTTATACGACATTTTAAAAACACATATTATAGTATAAGTATTTGACAACATGGCCTTCGTTAACTTGAATTCACCTTGTAAATACCTAGCCTAGTAATTTCTTAAGCATGACCGAGATACTAAAGGAGATTGCCAATTGAATCTGCAGATATTTTAACAAACATTAATACTTAAATTTTTTTAACAGTGAATATGTTTACACTGTCTAGGAAAAACAGTATCCTGAGATATTTTTAGCAATCTGAGAGTTAGAATAAGCCTACAAATATTGTTATGCAGCAAAACTTTCAGTTACCTCAGTGCATCCAAATGCACAACTGTCTGGTTGACCCATAGACATACTATGCACGCATATTGGCCAGGCTGGTGAATTTTTTTATTGATAGTCCAAACATAGAGCTGTACCATTTTGTGGTATTATTATAATCAACTTGTACATAATAATAAGCCTGGGCATTGCTTTATCTGGTCACATATGAATAACATTCTCTAGCTTTTTAGAATTATTTTATAACTTTTAAAAGGATATTTGAAAAACAGAATATCAGAAAACTGAAAATACTTCAAGTTAAATTTATTATTTTTCCCCACTGTTGTCATTTATTTCTAATTCTAGAGTCAAAAATTGAATTTAAACTACTAATATACAAGAAATAGAAAGGCAATATTTTCTTTAGCTAATCTGTTTTCAGTTTTGAAAGAACTGTCTCATGACAAAAAGAAGCACAAAGAAACAGCAGGTAATCTCTCAGACATTCTAAATTATCCCTAAATTAGAACACTCTTATGATTGTTTTAATATATTATTTTTATATTTGTTTAACCCCTGGGATGGATATTTACTTGAGTGCAACATAGATAACATCATCATCAACTAAAGTACCCTCCTCAACAGGGGAAAGAAATCAATGCCTTTCCTTTTATTAATCATTAAATTCCAGTTTAATTCTTCTTATGCTATTTGTTTATGTGAATATCTGCAAAGCAAAAACTTAACATTGAAATTCTAATACTCAGTATATATTAAGAGTTCAGAGTCACAATAGATTATAAAATATCCCTCATATTTCTAGTTAATGACTCTGATGCAAGTTCTATCTAATAGTATTTAAATAATTAAATGGATATAAAACTTTTAAAATTAAAAAATGCAACTATGTAAAGATATTACCTACATTAATAGCTTGGTGCTAACTAAGATTAAGCAGGTTGTCTTTATAAGAATTTCTTAATTCATTCTTCAGTATATCTCAGATATATATCAAGGTTGAGAATATACAAAGCACAGCTAGGGAAACAATGTGTAAAAATTATAATTAAGTCTTATTTTATAGATATATTTTCAATTATAACTTACTTCAAAGAGAAGTCTTTATGATTCATAAAATAATTCAGCATAATCAAGATATAAATAATATGGTTTGATTAATTTCCTATTAAGATAATGTTTCTGAATCTTCAGCTTGAGAACATAGTCTATTCATTGCCTTCTAATATTGTGACTATATTAAGCTAATGTGTAGTGTCAAGATCATTATTTTGCAGAAAGTATATGAGAAATCACTATGATATGAAGCTCAATGATATTCTAAGATCATTTTCATTGTTTTCAGTCTATTATAATTAAACCTTTGTTTACTGATGAAAAGGGCACTTTGCTAAGTTATATGAAGGATTCAAGTTAAACGTGTGGTACAGGACATGAGCTCACAATGTGAGCAATATTAGGCAACAGTGAAAGAGGCAGGTAGTTGATGTAATTTAGTAACTCAGTTCAGCAAAAGCATCAAAAGCTTTAAAAATCTGTATAGCATTAAACTTAGTCATTCTACCTACAAAGACTGATACTAGAAACTTAAATGTACAATAAAGTAAAATTTTAGCAAAAAAGATTTTCATTGAAATGTTTCTTTAGTGAATAATTTTTAAAAATTAAATATATAAAAGAAGTACAGATTAGATATGCATATTATATTCAGAAATGAAATAAGTATAAAAAATTTAAAAATATATCACATGGGACTATCCAAAACTAAGTTGGAAATAGCAGGTTGTTTACACTTACATACAGATAGATTGGAAAAATCAGTAGTGGCCACAGGACTGGAAAAGGTCAGTTTTCATTATAATCCCAAAGAAAGGCAATGCCAAAGAATGTTCAAACTACCACACAATTGCACTCATCTCACATGCTAGTAAAGTAATGCTCAAAATTCTCCAAGCCAGGCTTCAGCAACACGTGAACAGAGAACTTCTTGATGTTCAAGCTGGTTTTAGAAAAGACAGAGGAACCAGAGATCAAATTGCCAACATCCGCTGGATCATGGAAAAAGCAAGAGAGTTCCAGAAAACCATCTATTTCTGCTTTATTGACTATGCCAAAGCCTTTGACTGTGTGGATCACAATAAACTGTGGAAAATTCTGAGAGAGATGGGAATACCAGACCACATGACCTGCCTCTTGAGAAATCTGTATGCAGGTCAGGAAGCAACAGTTAGAACTGGACATGGAACAACAGACTGATTTCAAATAGGAAAAGGAGTATGTCAAGGCTGTATATTCTCACCCTGCTTATTTGACTTATATGCAGAGTACATCANAGGAGGGAGGTTTCCTTCTTGCCCCTGCAGTGACAGACCTGACCACTGAAGCTACGCTGATGTTCTTCAAGAAGTGGCATGATCAGCAAGGCAGTGAACGCTGCTGTTTCCTAAGAGACTGGCAAGGACAGCTCAGCCCAAGGGTTTCAGGATTAACATTTTCATGCTACACAGGACCCTTCAGCTCCAGCCTAAGAACCCATACTTCCTTTTAGAGCCCACAGGAGTGCTCCTGGAGGAAACCCAGCTCCATGCTAGCTCAGTGCCTTGATGGGAATTTGTAGAGCCTAAGCGTTTCCTTGTTCTTAGGCAAAAATAAAAACTATCTCTACCCTTCCATCTAACTATTAAAAATGTGCTATAGAATTTCCTTTAGAAGTTGATTTCAAAGATACCAAGCTTTCCAACAAGCCCCTTCTTTTTTAGTGTTAACGTGAAAGTTTCACCAATAATATTAGTGAAGATAAACTCTCCAGAAACATGAAGAAGAGATTTCAGTATAAGGGCAGTCTGCTGTAACTTTTTCATTCTATTTTGCCACATGGAACGGCAAGAAAAAGTAGGTTCAACATGGCATCCACCTGTTGTTACCATTGTTTAGTCGCCCAGTCACATCTGACTCTTTGCAACCCCACGGACTGTAGCCCACAAGGCTCCTCTGTTCATGGGATTTTTCCAAGCAATAATACTCGGGTGGGTTGCCATTTTCTTCTTCAAGAGATCTTCCTGATCCAGGGCTCTAACCTGTGTCTCCTGCATTGCAGGTGGATTCTTTACCGCTAAGCCAACAGGGAAGCCCTATTATAACACCATGAAGGCTACTTGAATTGTGTCCTGGGGCTAAATTATCTGAGCCCTCGCTGCTCACAGTGGTGTTTCTGAACCCACAGCATTAGCCTCACCTGGGAACTGGTTGGAGATTCAGGATTTCAGACCTCACCTCCAACTAACTAAATGCAAACGTGCATTTAAATAAGATCCTCACGCAAGTCAGAGGCCTACTAAAGTGATCCAGGAACTATTGAACCTGAGGAGATTCTGGCTCAAGACAGGAATATTTTGAATTATCCACTCTACCCAAAAGCTGCTGATTAACTTTAGTAAGTCTGTTACAAGAAGATGTTTGTTTTCCTGTCAAGTCCTTTTGTCGTTGGTCCCTGACTTATCCAATCTTTGTAAGAGCCCTTCAGTTTCTAATGAAGCTTAATTGATTAGCTCTATTTGTGAAATGCTCAGGCCCTGGTAAGTACACACTCCCACGGGGTACACAACTAAATAGTTTATGAGGTAATTCGTATTTTAATGTCTTTCCTAATGAGCCCTTTCAGTAATGAAATCCCATGAGAAAATGTTACTGGTTTACAGACATTTCTTAGGATTCTACAGAGGGAAAGCTGATGGAATTCAAAGCTAGAAGCTTTAGACTTCAGTGTAGAAAATAGTTTCAGTTCAAAACAGGTCTGATTTTTTTTTCTCACGGAAACATGTTATGCCTTATTTTTTGTACCTTATTTATAAGCTTCTTTTTACACTTTATCTTCTAAGCTCCTATCTTCTCATTTTCCATATTAGAAATAAGATTCTCTTCCTGAGGCAGTTCTGAAACTCCTTACTTTTGCTGTAAGTAAATAACATGAGGGTTTTCACTCTGTATGGCCTTACGTGAAAAAGAAGGGTAGATGGAGAGGACAAAGAAAAGGGACTTGCCTGCACGTGTGCACACAGAGTACCTGCTTGATGATTTTATGGTCTTCAACTGTATTTTAAATATTCTCAGCAGCATAATTTCTATAATAGACGATAGATGCATCCATCATTAGTCGTTAAGGCTAAAGCCAGAATGAATCCCACAATGAGAAAGAAGCATTTAGAACTGCAGAGTGGCTGAACAACAAGATGGCTACCTGCAAGGAGGCAGAATTCTATCCAAGGCAAGGCACAGCCAGTTCCCTTTAAGTGAGGGAGGCAGCAATGTCATTCGGGTTTGCTGGGAGCTGTTGGAAACCTGTGGTGGTGAAGGGACTCGCCTTCCTCTTTCCACAGCCGAGCAAAGAGAAGACACACACTCTTGAACCCTAACTTGAAACTAGATACTCAGGCAAGGAGGTGCCCACTCAAGCTAGATGTCCATCCTAGCACATTATTCCCAGTTTCATTCTCTGAGGAAGATTCAGAGATGGACTGGGCTAGCTGCTGACATGACAATTGAGGCCTGTCCTGTAATTGATCAGCTTGACCTTATTTTGTTTGACACAAAGATCAAAGCCTGTTAGCAGTACAGGATGATGAAAAGCAACCATTGTTTACCAATTTTGCCCTTTCATTTGTTAATGGTGCCCCTCCATAAAGGAATAAGCTTTTTAAACTGATTTTAGGAGATGGAAAAGATCCTGAAAGGTATGGGAAAACCCCTTCTAGAATTGCTGTTCCAGATGGTGTGGTGTTGTCTGTTCCTCTAGGAGAAAAGCCAGTGCAATATGACAAGGTCAATGGATGTATTCCAGTTGGGCCTGTGGCCATGTGGCTGGCTTCAGATGATAGCTTGTTACCTGATGGCACTGGATAAGCAGATAAAAAATAATGACTTAATAGACCATGTTTTAATAACATGTCTGTAGGTCACTTGGAACAGGGACAGTGAAAAGCTAAAGTGGAGTGTTTTGTTTTCCTACAGGCTGGGCTGTAATCTAAGCAAGTCAGAGTCTATATGAGACATTTGCATGCATGCATGTGTGCTAAGTCGCTTCAGTCATGTCCAGCTCTTTGTGACCCTATGGACCATACTCCTCCAGGCTCCTCTGTCCATGGGATTCTCCAGGAAAGAATACTAGAGTGGGTTGCCACGTGCTCCTTCAGGGGATCTTCCCAAAGTGGTCTCTTATGCCTCCTGCATTGGCAGGTGGATTCTTTACCACTAGTGCCACCTGAGAAACCCCTCTACAAGACACATTTAGTGGTAAATCCCTTGATCTGTGGGCATCTTGGCTTTTTATGAATGAGGCAAGCAAATAAATGTGTAAGGCTTCTTCGAAATCCAAGCTATAACTGGCTGTCATCATGAGAAAGAACAATGTGCAGGTAGGGGAAACCTCTTTACTCAAAAACAGAGACTTCATTTTGAGCATGATGCTATTTCAACGAGAGAACACATGTCCTTGTCATGGAGGATGAGTTACTAGGGCTCAATGTCATGAAACAAGAAGAATCTCGGAGTTCTGAGAAGACTCTTCAAATGCCTTGAGCAGGCTTTGTAGAGGCTACTTCCTTCTTGAGAAGTAAGACTTCATTATCTGTGGAGGATACTGTTGAGCAGTGAAGCCTCTACACTTGACTTGCTATGGACAGCATGCCAGGGAGGTAAAGAAGGCTGCTTATGTCCCAGCATGCAATTAGAATTTCAGAATGGCTTGTAGGTCTTGGCTCTTGTAGACAGTGGGCCTGTGTATATCTCTGTAGATGCTACCTGGAAAGGAGCAAAGTGAAAGAGGGGAAGAAAATCTCAATGCTATTTTTCTTTCAGTGACACAGCTGCCTTTGTGCAGAGACAAAGAAAACCACCAAAGAGCAGGTGGCTGTGATTTTTTTAAATTTGTTTTATTTAACAATCAAGAAGGCTGTACTGCTCTGGAAATCCCATGCTTCTACGGAAGCTACCTTGAGCCAGTTGCAACTATCCTTGAGGAAAAATATAGCAAGGGGCAATTTGTGAGCAGAATTCAAGCATGGCTTTATAAGGGGCATGCTCCAGCCCCCTATTCTCTAGGTGTTTCAGCATCTGTGAGAGCCAAATCCTCAGCACAGAATGGTAATTTCAGCAACTTCTCTGAAGAGTATTCTGGGTGAGACAAGTCAGTTCCTTCCCATTTACTTATGAGTTAATTGGCATTTAAACTCAAGTCTCCAGGCCAGTGATTTATTTTAATAATAAGTTAGCCCCATGACAGGCCCATGACTTCATGACTGCAGCAATGGAGAAAAGGCACACCACCCTGATGGGTGTCTCAGTGCTCCATGTGGCTGACCTACAAGGCTAGCCTCTGATCTGAGTCTCTCTTGCCTCTTCTGCATCGGGCCCCATGGGTGGCACCCAGCTACTAGAAGGTCTACCTGCTTAAAGGGACAGTGAAAGAAGTGAGTTGGATATAAGAAACTGGGAGGAAATTATTTTTGAACAAGGAAATCACTGGATATTACAAATTATGAGGGCAATTTGTACATGGGCCAAATCTGATCAGTTTCCATATGTTCATTTATGTTGACTTTATTAAAACAAAAGCCCATAGATGCTGGTATTAATTCAGACTTTATTGTTTCGAGTTCTATCGAATGTCATCTGCATTTTATAGGCCTTATGACAACAATGTCCATGATGATGGAATCAGCTGATTTTTCAAGGCAATCTTTAAGGTTATTTCATGTTTGTTAGGTTGCTACGGGCACCTAATACATCAGTATGAGTAGAAGAAGTGTTTAATGCAGTTGCCAGATTTTTCTGCAAGATAAATAGTTTTACATGTCTCAGAAGTAGAATCCAATTGGCCAAGAAGTTGGCTAAGGGTTGAAATTTGACATCATTCTTGGAAGCTAATCTTTTTTTTTAATATGCATAATATAAAAAGTACACTGTATCTTTTCTAGATATAATACTAAGCCCAAAATATAACTTTTAATAATAAATCTATATATGCAAATGATCAAGTACTTTTCCTAACTGCTGGTCATAGTAATAGACAGCATTTAAAATGGAATAATTTTTTTTCTTTTTTCCCCTTAGTATTCTTAAAACGAGAGGTTATATAGTACACATGTATTTTACAAAGCAAAAATGACATAACAAATACCTATGAACCCACCACCCAGCCCCAGAACTAGGTCACCAGTCATTTGTAACTGCCTGTGTGCTTGTCCACAGCCCGTTCTCCTGCCTCACCCTAGGACACCACTGTTCTGAGATTTGGGCTCATTATTTCCTTGTATCTAAGAAAATACTTTTATTACGCATATGTGAACTTTTTAGCAATAATATTTAATTTTGCCTATCTTTAAGCTTTATTTGGAATGGTTCTTACATGGAATTATCTGGACTTGCTTTTTCATTTAATATAATGAATTTCTGATAAGAAAACTCATGGATATCATTTTAAAAGAATTGCTTGGCTGTATGTTAAACATTTTAACCCCATATCATAGGTATCTGACATACAAGAAATATAAGAAATACATTTTAAGCCTAATGTAAGATATGTAATTCTTCTCTATTAGAGTTGGAGATGCTTGTAGTTTCCATACTTATTATATTTTAATTAGTAAAAGGTGATTAAAACATATGAGTTAAGTTTTATTTTGATGTTTTTGCAATGTGGTAATTAAACCCACAAGAAGATATATTTTCCATGATATACCTAATTAGCATGTAATAATTATCAGATTAAATACTTATTTTAAATATGTAATTGAAGTGTCATGAGTTGAATATAATTTTTTAGAATGAATTTATCAGGTAATGAAATTTCAGGCTTCCGTTAGCTTTCAGGACTGTTCTAAATATAGGCATCATTATCCCTATGGAATCTTTCAGTTATCCATCTGGTTGAATACAGATTCTAAAAATGTTTTTTTAAAGGCTGAAATAGAATAGTTGATAATCTCATCAAGAATTAAATGGCACATCCTTGGATGATACGTTTTGGTTTACATTCTCTAGGCTTTCCCTAAATATCAAGGTATTTTTTTTCTTTCCTCATTAGCCAACAAAGGAAACAATTCTGCTGCCCACAAACCTGGAAAGTGTCAGGTAGCATGAGCAGACTGAGCCTGGGTCAGTGGGAATGGAGTGGAGGGAAGAGATACTCCTTCTTCTCTATATATTTATTCACTATGATGCCATTCTTAGCGTTCTAGGAAAACCACAACTCTGTTGAAAGGAATAGCCAAGATNAGTGATAATAATATAATTTTTTTCTTCTTGCTTGCTTTCTTTCATATCTGAGGCATCATTTTTTTTTCCACCAAGAGCATACATTTTATCTTTCAATAAGGAAAGACAATTCTCAAAAAAGGATTGAGTCAGCTTACGGAAAATATCAAAAAACTAAAACAGGCTAAATTTTTCAATTAATTTTATTGAAATATTAATATTTTGTATATTATTCTAATTTAAAACAATAATATCACTTTAGTTGCTCATAAAGACATGGACTTTGAGGAGTGATTGGTGCTCGGTTATATAAAAAAATGGAAAATGCATTCTAAGTGGATGTGATTCTTCTATCAAATGACAGAGTTGAAGAGGACCCAGATTTGTTTAGGAAATATTGAGCAATATAGTGGAGCATGATGGAAATTCAATCATACAGGTAGATTGCATCCACTTTTGAAGAGACTTAAATGCCTGACCAGAGATGTTAGGTTTTATCAGACAGGAAACAGTACCTGTCTACCTCAGCCACCTAAATTGGTATCCCTTTCCTCCCTGACTCCTTGCTCTCAGCTATATTTACCCTCTTCTGCTCTCTCCCTAATCTCTTTCCTGCCTCAAGGCTTTATGCACCTGTCAGTGCCTGTCTCGGAGAAGGCAATTGCACCCGACTCCAGTACTCTTGCCTGGAAAATTCCATGGATGGAGGAGCCTAGTAGGTTGTGGTCCATGGGGTCGGGAAAAGTCATACATGACTGAGCAACTTCCCTTTCCCTTTTCACTTTCATGCATTGGAGAAGGAAATGGCAACTCACTCCAGTGTTCTTGCCTGGAGAATCCCAGGGACGGGGGAGCCTGGTGGGCTGCCGTCTATAGGGTCGCACAGAGTCGGACATGACTGAAGTGACTTAGCAGCAGCAGCACTGCCTGTCTGGAATCCCCTTCTCCTTGATCATCACACAACTGGCTCATTTAGTCACTCAGATCATCACAGCTTGCAGTTCACCTTCAGGAATAAGCCTGACCTGACTACCCACCATGACTAGTTATACACTACATATTGTTGTATTTTAAACTATTAACTATTTTTAATTATTTGAAAAAAGGTATGACAACCTACTCCAGTATTCTTGCCCAGAGAATCCCATGGACAGAGAAGCCTGGAACATAGGGTCGCAAAGAGTCAGACATGAAGTGACTTAGCATGAGCACAATTTTTATTTATTATCTCTCTCTTTTGAATGTAGTCTCTTGTAGGCACACAATTCATCATCTTTCCCAGGACCTAGGGAAATGTCTGTGAAATATGGTGGATAAAGGAATGAATAAACAAATATTGATCTGATATTGACAGATAGAACTAAGAGATAGCACAATATGGAGGACAAAGAGATTTTTTTCTCCCCAAAAAAAAGAACTCATAAAGGCAACAGCATCTAAACTATTCTTATGAGTTTAGGTTATTTATCACAGGAAAATAATTATATTATTCTCACTTACAGTGTATATAATTTCCTATACTCTCTTAAATATATTGCAATATGACTAGTAATATTACATAGTAATATGACTATTACTAGCTTGACACTGATTATATCTTTCTTTACTTAAATTGAAAATAAACCATCAAATGCTGCTTATTTCCTGACACCTCATACACACACACACATATACACACACACTACCACAAACAGAAACAAGGAGCAATTGCTCTTTAATATTCAGGGAAAAAAATGATACTAAACTGGTGAAGGTTATTTATATATGTTATTGTTGCTTAGTTGCTAAATCATGTCTGAGTCTTGCAACCCCATGGACTGAAGCCTGGCAGGCTCCTCTGTCCATAGGATTTCCCAGGCAAAAAGACAGGAAGGAGTTGCCATTTCCTTCTCCAGGGGATCTTTCCAGCCCAGAGATCAAACCCATGTCTTCTGCACTGACAAGTAGATTCCTTACCACTAAGCCATCAGGGAAGACCCAGTCATATATGATATAATATGAAATCTGAAAAAAAAATGTATATTTTAGGATCAGCTCACATAAAACATTTACATGAAAAAGTGAAAGATTAATTTCCATAACATATTCAGAAGATAATTGCATCAATAATGAGTAGATTTAAAATCTTACATGACAGAATCTTAAAGAAAAACTCATGAACCTACTTTAGATGATCAATGTCAGACAATGTCAAAGCACTTTCATTCTGAGTGTAAAGCATGAGCTTTGGGCTCATGTTAGATATTTTTTGATATTCAAGCTATAAACCACCAATGTTATGCTTTTTCTATGTTGTATTTATTCACTGTGTGCAAAAGCAGAAGTTATAACACTAAAGAATTATACTTTTATAGAAGAGTCTCTATCAAGCCTTCAGTTTCTTCCTATTGTAGTATCTTAGTTTTCTAGATTTTGATTAGAATCCTTTCAATTCTAAGGGGCCTTTCTCAAAGATTTTGTTTTGACAAATTATTATTATATGAAGATATAAAAAATAATGCACCTCTGGAAATATATATAACTTTGTGCAAATGCTTATTAGGACCATATGTATACTTTGTATACAGTTATCTGAGATGACCAAGTGCTTTTAGAACAAATTTATTAATCTAATTATACTAATTTAGGTTTAAATGCACTAAAAATTATCCTAAACAACCTCTTTGACTGTTAATCATATGTTCTAATTTTCCAGATATTGCACATATATGTACCTATGTATTATACACAGATGCAAAATAATACCAAAACCAGAAGTTTCAAAATGATAAATAAAAACTCAATTTTAAAAAGTATATTTTCTATGAATTTGCCTGTTCTAGGTACCTCATTCATCAAAACAAAAAGTATGACAGAGTCCACCATGGCTAGGAGGAAAAGGAAAGAATTTATTGTTTAGTGGTGCAGAGTTTCTACTTGGGACCACGAAAACTTTTGGAAATGAATAGGGTGATAGTTATACAAAATTGTGAATATATTTAATAGTGTTGAATTACACATTTTAAATGGTGAAATGGTATGCCTTATATTATCCATATTTCACTACAATAACCTTTTTTCTTTTTTGTTGTTTTTTAATATAAATTCATTTAATTGAAGGCTAATTACTTTACAATATTGTATTGGTTTGCCATACATCAACATGAATACACCACGGGTGTACACATGTTCCCAATCCTGAACCCCCTTCCCATCTCCTTCCCCATACCATCCCTCTGGGTCATCCCAGTGCACCAGCCCCGAGCATCCTGTATAATTCATTGAACCTGGACTAGTGTTTCATTTCATATATGATAACATACATGTTTCAATGCCATTCTCCCAAATCATCCCACCCTCTCTCTCTCCCACAGAGTCCAAAAGACTGTTCTATACATCTGTGTTTATTTTGCTGTCTTGCATACAAGGTTATCGTTACCATCTTTCTATATTCCATGTATATATGTTAGTATACTGTATTGGTGTTTTCCTTTCTGGTTTACTTCACTTCATATAATAAGCTCCAGTTTCATCCACCTCATTAGAACTGATTCAAACATATTCTTTTTAATGGCTGAGTAATACTCCATTGTGTATATGTACGACTGCTTTCTTATCCATTTGTCTGCTGATGGACACCTAGGTTGTTTCCATGTCTTGGTTATTATAAACAGTGCTGTGGTGAACATTGGGGTACACGTGTCTCTTTCAATTCTGGTTTCCTCGGTGTGTATGCCCAGAAGTGGGATTGCTGGGTCATAAGGCAGCTCTAAGGAATCTCCACACTGTTCTCCATAGTGGCTGTACTAGTTTACATTCCCACTAACAGTGTAAGAGGGTTCTCTTTGCTCCACACCCTCTCCAGAATTTATTGCTTGTAGACTTTTGGATAGCAGCCATTCTGACTGGCATGAAATGGTACCTCATTGTGGTTTTTATTTGCATTTCTCTGACAATGAGTGATGTTGAGCATCTTTTCATGTGTTTGTTAGCCATCTGTATGTCTTTGGAGAAACGTCTGTTTAGTTCTTTGGCTTAGTTTTTGATTGGGTCGTTTATTTTTCTGGAATTGAGCTGCAGGAGTTGCTTGTATATTTTTGAGATTAATTCTTTGTCAGTTACTTCATTTGCTATTAAACTTTGAAATGGGATATGAGAGGGCAGTGTGTTTTCTTGTAGTGGTAAATAAGATAAACCAAGAAGGCCGGATGTAAGTTGGCCTGACAGTATTGGAAGGAAATGAACAAATGAGGTCGTATGATTTTAAACAGGGTTAGGACAGTAAAAAGAAGTGGTGAAATCAATAGTGTTGGGGAGAATTCAAGGAATAGGACCTATCTGTGATTGGCTGAGGGAAGGTATGCCTGGTTAGACAGAGGATTCTACCTTACACAGAGGGGAGAACTCCAAATGAAGAGCTAATTTGGAGATTTGATTATTTGTTCATCTTTTAGTCTTTTCAGTTTCTGATATGGCTGGGATATACAGTTGGTTGATCATTTAAATTTGTTAACGATAAAGTGGCTTGGAGTGTAATTGAATTCAGATGGAATTTTGCTCCTGTTTGCATTTAAGAAGATGAGCTTAGGACTTTGATTCTGTTACATAAGGAGCCTATTAAACAAGAAACTAGATGATACCTGAAGTCTCTTTTGCTTTCAAGTATGCCTTTCTAACCTTCTAGAATTTGCTTAGCATAAAATATACCAATTCTGTTCTTATGTAGCTTATAGACATGTAAGACAGGATATTAGTCAAACAATGGTAAATCTCTTGAATGCTATTTCTTTCCCAACAAAACAACAGTGTCAGAAGCTAAGTTCTAAGGCAAAATCAATTGTGAGGATAAACCTGTGATTCTGGATCTTATCAAGAGGGTAGAAATTGGTTTACATATGTATAGACTGAAGAGGCCCACATACTCATCTCTCACCACAGTGAACCACAGAGAAGTGGCCACTCCCTTAAGAATAGCAACAGGACACAAGGCAGAACAATTTTATGTGAAGCATCACTGGAAAGATGATTTCTAGGCACTGAATGTTTGATTCCTCCAAAAGTTCATGCTGAGACTCTAATTCCCAATATGGAGGTATTTGGAGATATTTGGAGGTGGAGGCTTTGGGGAGTAGTTAGAGTTAGATTAGGTCATGAAGGTTGGGCCCTAATGATTGACTTCATGTCCTTATAAAAAGAATGAATGAGATATGGGAGTTCTCTTTGTAGTATGTAAAAAGAAGCCATCTACAAGCCAGGAAGGCTCTCACCAGACACTGAATGTGCCTAGCACTTTGATTTAGGACTTGACAGCCTCCAGAACAGTGAGAAATAAATATTTATTGTGTTAAGCCATTCAATCTATGGCATTTTGTTATAGCAGCCTTAATAGACTAAGATAGTAACCAAAGAGATCTTAAGAAACAAAATAACTAGAAGAAATGCTTAGTATATCCATGACCTAGCATATATNATAAAGTAAGTCCAAGAACAATTCTATGCCCACATACCTGATAATCTAGATGAAATGGACCTACTCCTTGAAACATACCACCTGTCAAAATTCATATAAGAAGAAATAGATAATATGAATAGACCTGATCTACAAAAGATATTGAATTAAAAAATAATAATCTTCCAAATAAGAACCAGGCTCAAATTAACTTACCAATTAATTCTATAAAACATGTAAGAGAGAAATTACACCAATCCTCTACAATCTCTTTCAGAGGACAGAAACAGAAGGAATATCTCCTAACTTATTCTATGAGGCCAGCATTATCCTAATACCCAAGTCAGACAGGTATTGTAACAAAATAGAACTATAGACCAATATCTCCCATGAACATAGATGTAAAACTCCTCAACAAGATATTAGCAAATCAAACAACAATGTATAAAAATAATTATGCAACACAACCCAGTGGGATTTATCCCAGGTATGAAATGTTGATTCAACATTCAAAAATCAATTATGCAATCCACCACATCAACAGGTTAAAAAAGAAAAATCACATGATTATATCAATAGACACAGAAAAAGCATTTGACAAAATCCGATATCCATTTCGTGATAAAAATGCTTAGTAAATTAGGAATAGGTGGGATCGTCCTCAACTTGACGAAGTGTATCTGCAAAAACCCTACAGCTAACATCATATTTAATGGTGAGAAACTTGAAGCTTTCCCACTAATATATAAAAAAAGGCAGGATGTCTCCTTTCACCACTCCTCTTCAAAATCATACTGGAAGTTCTAGATAATGTAATAAGAAAAGAAAAAGAAATTAAAGGTATATAGATCAGGAAGGAATAAGTAGAACTATCTTTGTTCACAGATGATATGGTCACCTATGTAGAACTTGAAAAATTAACAAAAATTTCTGGATCTAAAAAGCAATTATAGTAAGGTTTCAGGACACAAGAGTAATATACAAAAAGTTAATGTCTTTCCTGTACATCAGCAATGAACAAATGAAATTTGACATTAAATATTATAATATCACTTACATTAGCACTGCCCAGATGAAATTGTTGGGTACAAAACTAATAAAATGTATATAAGATTTGCTTGAGGAAAACTACAAAACTCTGATGAGAGAAATAAAAGAAGAGCTAAGTAAATGGAGAGCTATTCCATGTTCATGGATAGGAAGACTCACTATTGTCAAGTTGTCAGTTTTTCCCAACTTGATCTATAAATTCAATGCAATCAAAATCCCAGTGAATTATTTTGGGAGTACTGATAAACTGTTATGAAGTTCATATGGAGAGGCAAAAGCTGTAGAACAGCCAACATAATACTGAAGGATAAGAACAAAATTATAAGACTTTTTAAAAGACTCACTATAAAGCTACAGTAATCAAGACAGGTTGATACTGGTGAAAGAAGAGACAAATAGATCAGTGACACAAAATAAGAAGCCCATGTGCATGCATGCAAAGTCACTTCGGTCATGTCCAACTCTTTGCAACCCTATGGACTGTAGCTCACCAGGCTCCTCTGTCCATGGGATTCTCCAGGCAAGAATACTGGAGTGGGGTGCCATGCCATGCCCTCCTTCAGGGGATCTTCCTGACTCACGGATAGAACCCAGGTCTTCTAGGTCTCCTCTATTGGTAGGTGAGTTCTTTACCACTAGTGTCAGACTTTATTTGGGGGGGCTCCAAAAGCACTGCAGATGGTGATTGCAGCCATGAAATTAAAAGATGCTTACTCCTTGGAAGAAAAGTTATGGCCAACCTAGATAGCATATTCAAAAGCAGAGACATTACCTTGCCAACTAATGTCCATCTAGTCAAGGCTGTGGTTTTTCCTGTGGTCATGTATGGATGTGAGAATTGGACTGTGAAGAAGGCTGAGTGCCAAAGAATTGATGCTTTTGAACTGTGGTGTTGGAGAAGACTCTTGAGAGTCCCTTGGACTGCAAGGAGATCCAACCAGTCCATTCTGAAGGAGATCAACCCTGGGATTTCTTTGGAAGGAATTATGCCAAAGCTGAAACTCCTCATGGAGTTTTGCATGGCCACCTCATGCGAAAAATTGACTCATTGGAAAAGACTTTGATGCTGGGAGGGACTGGGGGCAGGAGGAGAAGGGGATGACCGAGGATGAGACGGCTGGATGACATCACTGACTCGATGGACATGAGTCTGAGTGAACTCCGGGAGTTGGTGATAGACAGGGAGGCCTGGCGTGCTGTGATTCATGGGGTCGCAAAGAGTCAGACACGACTGAGCAACCGAACTGAACTGAACNCCAACCAGTCCATTCTGAAGATCGGTCCTGGGATTTCTTTGGAAGGAATGATGCTAAGGCTAAAACTCCAGTATTTTGGCCACCTCATGTGAAGAGTTGACTCACTGGAAAAGACTCTGATGCTGGGAGTGATTGGGGGCAGGAGGAGAAGGGGACGACCGAGGATTAGATGACTAGATGGCATCACGGTCTCAATGGACGTGAGTCTGAATGAATTCCAAGAGATGGTGATGGACAGGGAGGCCTGGCTTGCTGCAATTCATGGGGTCACAAAGAGTCAGACATGACTGAGCAACTGAACTGAATTGATTTCACTTATCAACAGTTGGGTAAAATATCTTTTTTCCCTTTCGTAAATAAAGCAGAAAGAATGTAATTATTAGGTATTAAGAAAGAAAATTGAGATTCTACTCTGTAGTAAAGAAGGCCGAAGGAAGTGAAATTTCCAGACCAAAGTTAAAAAACAAGACAAAAAAGTTAATGGTAACTGAAGTGTCTAAATTTGTGGAAATTAAAAAAAAAAATCATTGAATGCTGTTTGTTATCTCTGGCAGCTTGTCTGAAAAATGTTACTATAAATTCTAAAAAGAAGAAGGATTGCAAGTGGGCTAGGGGATGGAGTCAGACCCCCACACTCATCCTACATATGCTCCTCTATACAGCCTTGCAGCTGAATTTCTCAAATGCACTTTTGCCTCCAAGGTTTCAATGATACTCTGTTGATAATAGCAGTAGCAGAAGAATAAAGAGTGTAAGAAAAGGAGATGCCATTTTCCTTGCTTCCGACTCCTAAAATAGTAGCAGGGAGAAACTGTGGGCAACAGAGATGCCTGTGAGCCCCTAACATAGCAGAAATGTTCAAGACAATAAAAGCAGTAGGCCCCAGGGTTTGTTCACAGAGCACATAAGGTCCCAGCATCAACACAAGCAAATACAGATCTATCAGTGCAATTGTGGGCTAGGGCCCTGTGTCCCCAAATCAGCAGGGGTAGAAAGCTCTGGGAACCTCAGTGGAAAGTATATTGTGACTCTGAATAACACTGCTGCTGCTAAGTCACTTCAGTCGTGTCCGACTCTGGGTGGCCTCATAAATGGCAGCCCACCAGGCCCCCCCATCCCTGGGATTCTCCAGGCAAGATCACTAGAGCGGGTTGCCATTTCCTTCTCCAATGTATCAAAGTGAAAAGTGAAAATGAAGTCATTTAGTCATGTCTGATTCTTAGTGACCCCATGGACTGTAGCCTATCAGGCTCCTCCATCCATGGGATTTTCCAGGTAAGACTACTGGAGTGGGTACTGGAGTGGTTACTCTTGCCTGGAAAGTCCCATAGATGGAGGAGCCTGGTAGGCAGCAGCCCATGGGGTCGCCAAGAGTCAGACACGATTGAACAACTTCACTACCCTCTCCCTATTGCACTCCGCTTTACTAATCCTTTCTTGTTATTAAATGTCTTCACTTATCAATATGAGTAATTTCCCAAAGTCCCTGAATTCAATGTGTCTGCTTCAGCTGGTAAAAATGGATTTAACAATTATTGGTCAGTTGATTACGACTTGGACTCAACAGTGATTTACATTAAATGAGCTCTAGATGCCAGAACTTCCTGATCATAATACAGATGAAAGAGCAAAAGGCATAAAAGATACAAATATTGGAGTACATATTTGAATTATGTGCAATCTATCCACCAACCTCTCAGTTATCTCCCAATTTTGATAATTGCGTTACTGAGGGGAAAGTTTCCACATTCTTAGAAAATTTCATAGTTGTACCCTGTAGATCAGAGATGAAAGTGGGAGATGCTTCCATTGAAATAGGACTTTCTGGGCTGGCAGAGGCCACATGGCAGCACCTCAGCCACTGAGGCAGGGTGGGCAGAGTTACTATAATGAGCAGCAGATCCAGAGCAGTGGTCAGAATATTTTGAACCATAGACATCCTTGGCTGTGATTTGTTGGTCACTAGAAATAAATTGGAGAAGGCAATGGCACCCCGCTCCAGTACTCTTGCCTGGAAAATCCCATGGACAGAAGAGCTTGGTAGGCTGCAGTCCATAGGGTCGCTAAGAGTCGGACACGACTGAGTGACTTCACTTTCACTTTTCACTTTCATGCATTGGAGAAGGGGACTGGGGAGACTGGTGGGCTGCCGTCTATGCGGTCACACAGAGTCGGACACAACTGAAGCAACTTAACTGCAGCAGCAGATGTAAATTAGAAGCCAGCCTTTGAAACAGTTTTTCAATATATAATCACAGAGAAACATGAGGGTTTGTGAGCAGAGGTCTGATTTCATCACCACAATGGAGCCTCATCCTCTCACCAAGTTTCCATTCCAGAGCTAAATCACAGACCCAGAACCCTTTGAATGAAAGAGAAACCAGGTCCACTTAAAGAAGGACCCCATGATACCATGCCAAGAATGATGTATAAGTATCTTAAAGTTTCTTTGATGGGAACCCTTTTGGCCATTTTTAAGCGAAAAGTCAAAGTGAAAGTCGCTCAGTCCTGTCTGACTCTTTGCAACCGCATGGACTATACAGTCCGTGGAATTCTCCAGGCCTGAATACTGGAGTGGGTAGCTTTTTCCTTCTCCAGGGGATCTTTCCAAGCCAGGGATAGAACCCAGATCTCCTGCATTGCAATCAGATTCTTTACCAGCTGAGCCACCAGGGAAATAAGTGAAGCTAGATGACAAAATGAAAAAAGGAAAAAGCACACACCATTCAGAGATTGACAAACTGACACTGAGTTGATTTAATTAGGCTCCCAAAATACTATTGGGATAATTGGCTAAATTGAGACTTGTGGGAATTACGTGATAACTTGTGTTATTGCCTGCTTCTATCTCTCAGTGGATTTGCCAATCCAACTTTGGGTAATGTCCCCAGTTCCTGAAAGCAAAGTTAAAATAAGCATGTAGTGGAACTTATCCATTCTAGATTAGAGAGGGAATGTAGATTCTACAGAATAGAACAGATTGTCAGTCATATGGAGAAGCTAACACAGGCTAAATTACTGGGACCTGTGAAAGAAGATGTAAACTCATTTTGCTGGATAAAAATCAAGAAGTGTACCTTGGAGTGTAGCTGTAAGGAAAGCATGGGAGGTGTTCCCACAGGCAGCCTACTTCATTATTGGCCTTCAACATCAAAATATAACATATCCTCCATAGACAAAGCTCCAAATAACTACCTTAAAAATGTTTGACAAAAGTGATAAATCTATTTTTCCAAAATCCCCTTTTGGGCAATACTTTATTTCCTTTACCAGCTTGTTTTTTCCCCTGTTTTTCCTCAAGGTATATTTAATTTCCTTGAATAAACTCATGTGGTCACTGTGAAGACAATCCTGAACCATTAACAAATGAAAATAGCATAAAAGGACATATGTCTTGTTAGCTGTGTTCCCTCAAAAGACTTCAGGGCTGAAGATGGAACCTAGAGTATTACTGTGATTAAGTGAAAACCAGTCAGAGGAAAAAAACAGTTTTAAAATGTCACTCAAGCCATCCCTGTTGGTTTAATTACTCAGGAATTTAGTTGTATAAAGTTGTGTCATATAGTTTTTGCATTTTGTAGGGCTAATGTAATAAGTATCAGTCAGCTATGAAATAAAATACAACATTCCAACTTTTCCAGTGATATTACAGATGAGCAAAATTTGCCTCCCCAAAATAAGTCTCTTTGGCATGAGGATTACTTTACTCTGATCATCTTTAAGAAACAGAAGACTCCAGAAGTCTTTTTTTTTTTTTTTTAAACCTCTCCCTTAGCTGCCTAAAGATTTAAATAAAGACTCTGCTTTGGGAATAAACCTATCACCAGAGATAATTGCACAAATACCTGTGAGATGTAGAGGGTGGGGAAGTGTGTGTTTCATTGCCTCTGCTGCTGCTAAGTTGCTTCAGTCGTGTCCGACTCTGTGCGACCCCACAGACGGCAGCCCACCAGGATCCCCAGTCCCTGGGGTTCTTCAGGCAAGAACCCTAGAGTGGTTTGCCATTTCCTTCTCCACATTGTCTCTGAAGGCCCCACAAATATTTATTTACCAAAAATTTGTTTTTCTATCTCCACATTACTTGCCTTCCTCTCCTTTGACGTCCCAAACCCCTATCCAGAACATCCTCTTTTGTCTTTACCTGAATAAGGTCTTTAAAATGAGTGCTTCATCCATCTTGATGACCTACTTAATTTAACTGAATCTTTTCCATGTATACATGTAACACATTTAACTTGTGTTTGATTTTCTTCTGTTAATCTGTTAGTTTAATTCTTAGACCAACTAGAACAAGCTACTAGAGAAAAATTTCTTCCTCTCCAATGATACCAATAAATACTACAAATAATAAATTATTACATTTAGAGTATGGCATTTAGTTATAATATGCTGTCTGAATTACACTAGATTTTTTAAAAATTTATTGATTGTTTTAATACTAAATACATCTTATATATCATAAGGTTTTTATAGTAAAACATTANCACAGCACGGACCTCGGCAAATGGTGACTGTATCACACAGCTTGGACATTGGTGCAGCATGACCGCGGTACACAACCCGGACATTGGCGCAGGTCTACCGCAGCACACAGCCCGAAACTCAGTGAAGTGCCATGCAGCACACAGCCTAGAAATCTGTGCAGGGTGACCGTGGCACAGAGCCCAGAACTCGTCGCTAGCTGCCCGAGGAACACAGCACGGACCTCGGCGCAGTGTGACCATGGCAAACAGGCCAGTCCTCATTGCAGCACGAATACGGCACAAAGCCCGGACCTCAGCAAAGGGCGCTCTTGGCACACAGCCGAAACTCAGTGAAGGACGACCGTGGAACACAGCCCGAAATTTGTTGCTAGCCAATCATGGAACACAGCCCAGACCATGGCACATGGCGAACATGGCACCCAGGCCGGACCTCAGCTCAGAGTGACAGCAGCACACAGGACAGAGCTCGGCACAGGGCGACTGCGGAAGACAGGCCGGACATTGGCTCAGGGCGACCACGGCTCACATCCCGGACCTCGGTGGAGGCAACAGCAGCACACAGCCCGGAGCTCTTTAGAAGGTTACTGCGGCACACAGCCCAGACCTCGGAACAGGGCATCCAAGTAACAAAGCCCAGAACGCGGAACAAAGGGTCCGTGGCACAGAGCCCGGAACACGTCACAAGCCAAGTGCGGCACAAAGCCCGGGCCTCGGGGCAAGGCAACTGTGGCACACAGCTCGGAATTAGGTGCAGGGTGACACTGGAACACAGCTTGCACCTTGGCGCAGGGCGACCGTGGCACACAGCCCGGAATTCGATGCAGGGCGACACTGGCACACAGCACGGACCTCGGCAAATGGCGACTGTATCAAACAGCCCGGACTTTGGCGCAGAGCGCCCGCGGCACAGAGCACGCAAATTGTCATTAGCCAACCGTGAATCACATCCCGGACGTTGGCGCCTGGCGACCGCGGCACACAGCCCCAACCTTAGTGAAGGTCGACTGCGACACACAGCCCAGAACTCATCGCCACCCAACCGTGGAACACAGCCCTGCCCTGGTGGAGGGCGACCGCGGCACACAGCCCGGACATTGGCACAGGGCTACCATGGCACACAGCCCGAACCTCAGTGAAGGACGACCACAGCACAAAGCCCAGAATTCTGTGCAGTCCACGATGGCACAGAGCCCGGAACTCGTTGCTAGTCTACCGCGGAAAACAGCCCGGAACTTCTCTCAGGGTGACCACGGCACACAGCCTGGACCTCGGCGAATGGCGACCGTGGCACACAGCCCGGAATTCGACCCAGGTTGACCACAAGACACAGGCCGGACCTTGGTGCAGGATGACCGCAGCACAGATCACGGACATTGAGCTGGGCGACCGCGGCACACATCATGAACCTCAGTGAAGTGCGACCATGGCACACATCCTGGATCTCGATGCAGGGCGATCCTGGCACACAGCATGGACATCGACCAATGGTGACCGCGACACACACCCCGGACCTCTGCGCAGAGTGACTGCAGCACACAGCACAGACCTTGGCAGATGGCGACCACATCACACAGCCCAGACCTTGGCGCAGTGCGATCGCGGTACACAGCCCGGAACTTAGTGCAACACTACCGCGGCACACAGCCCGGACCTTGGCGCACGGAGACTGTAGCACACAGCCCGGATCTTGGTGGAGGGCGAGATCCGGGCTGTGTGCTGTGGATCTCGTTGTAGGGCGATCGCGGCACACAGGCTGACATCACTGCAGGGCGACAGCGGCACACAGCCCATACCTCGGTGCAGGGTGACACTGGCACATGCACTGACTTCAGTGCAGGGTGACTGCAGCACACAGCCAGGACCTCGGTGCAGGGTGACCGCGGCACACAGCACGGACCTCGGAAGATGGTGACCGCATCACACAGCCCAGACCTTTGCGCAGCGGGATCGCGGTAAACAGCCCGCAACTTAGTGCAATGCTACCATGGCACACAGCCCGGACCTCTGCAGAAGGCTACCATGGCACACAGCCCAGACCTCGGAACAGGGTGTCCATGTAACATAGCCCGGAACTGGGAACAGAGGGACCGTGGCACAGAGCCCGGAACACGTCACAAGCCAAGTGCGGCACAAAGCCAGGATCTCGGCTCAGGGCGACCGTGGCACACAGCTCGGAATTCGGTGCAGGGTGACACTGGAAAAGAGCTCGCACCTCGGTGCAGGGAGACTGTGGCACACACTCTGGACCTCGGCACAAGTCTACCGCGGCACACAGCCCGGACATCGCCACAGGGCGACCTGGGCACACAGCCTGAACCTCAGTGAAGGGCGACCAGAGCACACAGCACGGAATCTGTGCAGGGAGACCGTGGCACAGAGCTCGGAATTCGTCACTAGCCAACCGTGGAACACAGCCCAGACCTCGGCACAGGGTGACCATGGCACACAGCCCGGACTTCGGCGCACGGTGACTGCAGCACACAAACAAAACTTCAGTGAAGGCGACTGTGGCACACAACCTGGAACTATTCTCCAGCCGACCGTGGAGCACTGCCCGGATCTCAGTGCCGGGCGACCGTGGCACAAGCCTGGACACTGGCACTGGGCTACTGCGGCAAACAGCCCGAATCTCAGTGAAAGGCGACAGCAGCACAGAGCCCAGAAATCTGTGCAGGGCCACCGTGTCACAGAGCCAGGAACTCGTCACTACCCAATCGTGGAACACAGCCCGGACCTCACCATAGGGCGACCACGGCAAACAAGTCGGACCTCATCGCACAGCGACCACGGCACACAGCCCAGACCTCGGTGAAGGACAACTGTGGCATAGAGCCCGAACCTCAGTGAAGGGCGACTGCAGCACACAGCCCAGAAATCTATGCAGGGTGACCTTGGCACAGAGCCAGGAACTCGTCGCTAGCCACTCGCGGAACACAGCCCGGACCTCGGCATAGGGCGAACACGGCAAACAGTCCGGAACTCGTTGCAGGACGACCACGGCACACAGCCCGGACCTCGGCATAGGGAGACCGTGGCACACAGCCCGAAACTCAGTGAAGGGAGACCACGAAACACAGCCCGGAACTTGTCACTAGCCAACCACGGAACACAGCCCGGACCTCGACACAGGGTGACCGTGGCACACAGGCCAGACCTCAGCTCACGGCGACAGCAGAACACAGGCTGGACCTCGGTGTAGGGCAACCACGGAACACAGTCTGAACCTCAGTTAAAGGCAACTGCGGCACACAGCCCAGAACTCTTCACCANGTCACTAGCCAACCACGGAACACAGCCCGGACCTCGACACAGGGTGACCGTGGCACACAGGCCAGACCTCAGCTCACGGCGACAGCAGAACACAGGCTGGACCTCGGTGTAGGGCAACCACGGAACACAGTCTGAACCTCAGTTAAAGGCAACTGCGGCACACAGCCCAGAACTCTTCACCAGCCGACCGCGGAACAGAGCCCGGAAATCAGGAGATGTGTTCCGACCACGGAACACAGCTCAGACTTCGGAACAGGTTGACCACGGCACACAGCCCGTACCTCGGAACAGGGCAACCGTGGCACACAGCATGGATCTCGTCACAGAGCAACAGCGGCACAGAGCCCAGAACTTGTCAGAAGCTGAGTGCAGAACACAGCCTGGATCATGGGACAGGGCGACTGCAGCACACAGCCTGAACCTCAGAGAAGAGCAACCGAGACACACAGCACGGATCTTTGCGAAGGGTGACACTGCCACACAGCATGGAACTTGGGAGATGGAGACCGTGTAACAAAGCCCAGATATCAGTGCAGGGTGACTGCAGAACATAGCCAGGACTTCAGCCCAAGGCTACCGCGGCACACAGCCCAGACCTCAGCGCAGGGCGACCAAGGCACACAGCCCGAACCTCAGTGAGGGGAGACCATCAAACACAGCCCGGAAATCTGTGCAGGGCGACCGTGGCACAGCGCTTGGAACTCGTTGCTAGCCAAGCGCGGTACACATCCAGGACCTCAGCACAGGGTGACAGTGGCACACAGGCTGGACTTCGGCGCAGGGCGACCACGACACACAGCCCGAACCTCAGTGAAGGGCGACTGCGGCACACAGCATGAAACTCGTCGCCACCAGACCGTGGAACACAGCCCAGACATCTGCACAGGGTGATTGCGGCACACAGCCTGGACCTCGGGAGATGGCGATTGTGGCACATATCCTGGACATTGGCAGAGAGCGACCACGGCACAGAGCCCGGAATTCATTGCACGCTGACTGCGGAACACAACCCGGACCTCGGCGCAGGGTGACTGTGGCACACATCCCGGACCTCGGCGCAGGGCAACCACGGCACACAGTCCGGACCTCAGCGCAGGGCGACTGCAGCACACAGCCCAGATCTAGGTGGAGGGCGAGATCCTGGCTGTGTGCTGCGGATCTCAGTGTAGGGCAACCACGGCACACAGGCCGACATCGCCGCAGGGCCACTGTGGCACACAGCCCATACCTCGGTGCAGGGCGACACTGGAACATGCACGGACTTCAGCGCAGGGTGACTGCAGCACACAGCCAGGACCTTGGTGCAGGGCGACCATGGCACACAGCTCGGACCTCGGCGCAGGGCAACACTGGCACAATGAACGGACCTCGGCAGATGGCGACCGCATCACACAGCCCAGACCTTGGCGCAGCGTGATCACAGTACACAGCCCAGAACTTAGTGCAATGCTACCGCGGCACACAGCCCGAACCTCGGCGCACGGCGACCGCAGCACACAGCCCAGATCTCGATCCGGGCTGTGTGCAGCGGATCTCGGTTTAGGGCGACCGCGGCACACAGGCCGATATCGCTGCAGGGCGACTGCGGCACACAACCCATTCCTCAGTGCAGGGCGACACTGGCACATGCACTGACTTCAGCACAGGGTGACTGCAGCACACAGCCAGGACCTCGGTGCAGGGTGACCACGGCACACAGCACGGACCTCGGCAGATGGCGACCGCATCACACAGCACAGAACTTGGTGCTGCAGGATCGCGGTACACAGCCCGGAACTTAGTGCAACGCTACCGTGGCACACAGCCCGGACCTCTGCAGAAGGCTACCATGGCACACAGCCCAGACCTCGGAACAGGGCGTCCATGTAACATAGCCCGAAACTCGGAACAGAGGTACCGTGGCACAGAGCCCGGAACACATCGCGAGCCAAGTGCGGCACAAAGCCCGGACCTTGGCACAGGGTGACCATGGCACACAGCCTGAAATTCGATGCAGGGTGACACTGGCACATAACCCGGTCCTTGGCAAATGGTGACTGTCTCAAACAGCCCGGACTTTGGCGCAGAGCGCCCGCAGCACAGTCACGCAAATTGTCACTAGCCAACCACGTATCACATCCCAGACGTTGGTGCATGGCAACCGTGGCACACAGCCCCAACCTCAGTGAAGGGCGACCGCGGCACACAACCAAAACCTCAGTGAAGGCTGACCGCGTCACACAGCCTGAAAAACTTCACTAGCCAACCACGGAACACTTTCCTGACTTCGGCACACTGCGAACTCGGCACACAGGCCAGACCGTGGCACAGGGCGAGCGTGGCACACATCAAGGACATCGAGCAGGGTGACCACGGCACACAGCCCGGACATCGGCACAGGGTGACCGCGTCACGCAGGCCGAACATCAGTGAAGGGTGACCGCAGAACACATCCCGGAAATCTTTACAGGGAGCCCNAATAACCTGCTAGAGACAGAATTTTCCACTAAATAGATAATACATGGACTCAACTTTCTTCAGAAAACAGTGCTGTTTATACAAAGCTGTTGCTTCTTTTCTGAATCTTTATATTCCAAACACACATATATACATACACACAAAGTTAGCACAAGAAATTGTGTGTATTTCTATATACATCTTTAAATTTCCTTGAAATGTATCTCACACAGTGAATTACATTATTAACTATTCATATGCCAATAATATTTATTGACATGTGGATAGTTAATCATGGATACTTTTGCAGGGATATTTTCCTAACACAGCTATTAATTAAAATTTGTACAATAGCAAATTTCAATATTATACATGATGCTTGCATATTACAAATTATTCCTTTGTTAACCAGAGCTGTAAATATTCAATTAAAACTATTGTGTTGCCAACTTTTACTTTAATGTCCTCAAATACATTAATATATTTTGAAATATATTAGGGTAGAAGAGTAAGTTGTATGATATTTTGTACATTACACTCCATTTCTTAAATAAAACCTCATTTTAAAACTTATGACTCATGTCATATATAAGTTAGCAATATAGATATAAATCAAGTGACTTTTATCAGTTTATCTCACACTCAAAGATAAAAGAAATCTTTTATTCTCTATGTAAATATTTATGAGGCATTCAGAAATACTTTCTTCACATTTGCTATACTTTTGATAACATTGCTTTACATTTTCTACACAAGATAAATATGGAATCACCACATATTACATAATATATTGGCTTAAATATATTTGTCTTTAGGTTTTTAAAGTTTAACTAGCCACTATAAAATGGACTAAGGGCTTTTAATAAATCCATGCAATTAAGCTATTCCTCTATTGGTCCCACTGCCACCACAATTTCTTATTTCCTCTCCATAACACATTTTCTATGTTAACCATTTCTGGAAAAACACACAAGCCTACAAAAAAAATTTCTAGTTGATGATGTGTAAATCAAATTAGAAACATTCATGTGATGTAAATGAACTGAAAATCAACTGAAGGAACAAGAGACATTTAACAAAAGATATTCTCTGGAATTTCAAGCATACACATGAAATGGTCTGAAATGTTCAGGATCTGCCAAATTCATGTAAGAGATGACACTTGAACCGTCAGGTGTTGCCTTATTCTGAATTCTTTCCTGACTGAGTCATTTAAGAATCTCTGTGTTTGCTCTTCATTCCCTTCTTCTGCATCTTCCATGGTATAGTAATAAACAGAATTGGCTAACATAAGAGGCCAAATCACCACAAGGAGAGTTGGCTTGCATGTAGACTATTTTTATTATCTCATGAGAACAAATATTTTGATCAGGAAATAGATCAACTGGAAATCTTTCCTTGAAACATTGCCAGGATGAGTTTAAAAAGAAACATGCCCTGCTCTGTACCCTCCAGTCATTGTTCTGTTCAGAATAGATTTTTAAATCTCTTAAAAGATTATGTTATAAGAAATGTTTTATACTTTTAAAATGCATTTAAAATCACAGAAGTCATGTACTCTACACATCACACACAGTGTTATTACTTTACTAGAGACGTACATAAGAAATACCTTTTTAATACATTAAATAAATATTAAATTACCTGTTAGTAATAAGCCTATCAAATCTGAGTTGCTGCTCTGTTGTGTGTAAGCTGCTATTCATTGCTTTGATTGCTTTTCCAAAGATGATTGTCACATAAATGATAATAACATGTGCCTTTAGTTATAAGCAGCACACAAAAAATACTCATTATACTGTGAGAATACCTGTCATTACCCTCTCTTAGACTATTATTAGTGAATAGTCCCTAGTCACCAGAATAAGTTTCTACTCTTCACCATGGTGACAGCTTCAAACTGCGCATTCTCAGTAGGTGTCATGATACAAGAAGCTTCTCATCACTGTGGCAGGATAATGTTTACTGCTTCATGGCAGGTAATGAAAAAAGGATGTTTGGTCAAGACCTGCCCTTGCAGCTTGTCAGCTGTTCTATTTGAATATAGGATGCTTTGGATCAGGCGCTGAGTGTCACTAGGGCTTGGAGGACATAACTAACAAAAAAAATCAATGGCCAATTGTTTTTGAAATGTCAGGGAGAACTAAAGAAATATCTGAAATGTCAAAATGAACTTGAAATAGGATATAATGAACCAAAGGCACTGAAGTAATTTAGGGGTTCATACACAAAAGCCCTGGAGCAGGGTGGTGGAAGTCCTTCAATAATTTGTAGGCCTGTATTCTATAAACTACTGCAATTGGTTTGGTTCTTTAAAAAAGTTCTTAAGGACACAGAATGGCATTGAAGAGGAGAAGCAGCAGTAATTTACAGTGGAATAATCAGTAGTCTGGAATAAGGCAATTTAAAAAAGTGATTAAGCCTGAAATCATAAAACTTCTAGAAGAAAACACAGTCAATAAAATCCTTGACATTGATCTTGGCAATGAGGTTTTTTGTTTGTTTGTTTGTTTTTGTATTTGACACCCAAAGCAAAGACAACAAAATCAAAAATAAGCAATGGGGCTACCCCAAATTAAAAAGCTCCACACAGCACACAAAATAATCCAAAAAATGGACAGGAAACTTGTTGAATAAGATAAAATATTTGTAAATATAAGGTCTGATAATGGGTTAATATCCAAAATATGTAAGGAAATCATACAACTTAATAGTTAACCTCCCCAACAAACAATTTCATTAAAAAATAGGCAGAGGATCTGAATAGATGTTTTTTTGAAGAAGATATACAGATGGCCAAAAGGTTCATGAAAAGCTGATCTGATGATCAACGTTAATCACCAGAGAAATGTAAATCAAAATCATAATGAAATATCATCTCACACCTATTATCCAAAAGACAAAATATAACAAGTGCTGGCAAGAATGTGAAGGAAAAGAAACCCTGGTACACTCTTGATGGGAACTTATGCAGATACAATGGAAAACAGCATGGAGGTTCCTTAAAAAATTAAAAACAGACCTACTGTATGATCCAGCAGTTTCACTTCTGGGTATTTATTTGAAGAAAATGAAAACACTAACTCCCAAAGATATATGTACACCCATGTTCACTGTAGCATTATTTATAATAACCATGATATGGAAACAACCAAAGTGCCCATCAACAAATGAATGGGCAAAGGTGTGTGTCTGTGTAAACTCACACAATGGAACACTATTCAGCCATAAAAACTAATGAAATTTTGCCATTTGCAGCAACATGGCTGGAAATTGAAAGCATTGTGCAAAATGAAATAAGTCACACAGAGAAAGTCAAACAGTGTATGACACAACCTATATGTGGAATCTAAAACATAACAGAAAGCAAGCTCATTGAGGGAGAAATTGATGATTACCAGAGATGGGGGTTAGGGAGAGGAAAAATAAGTGAAAGGAGGCCAAAGATATAAACTTTCAGTTATAAAATAAATAAGCCTTGGGGATATAATATACAGCATAGCAACTATAGTTAAGAGTACTGAGTTGCATATTTGAAAACTGCTAAGAGAATAAATTTTAAAAGATCTAATTACCAGAACAAAAGTTCCATAACTTTGTAGTGGTAAATCATAACTAGACTTATTGTGGTGATCATTTTGCAATACATAAAAGCATCTAATCATTATGTTGCACACCTGTAACTAATATAACATGTGTCTTTAAAAAAAAAAGAAAAGAAAAAATGTAGCCATGCATTCTTTAACTCTTCTATTCAAGTCTCTTTGAAATGCAAGGAATAGAATTCCTTTCAACTGAGCCTAACGGAAAAGGAGATTCTAGGGCATGACTGAAGATATCTCAGAATTCAAAGCAGAGGCAGGTTTCCTGGTGACTGGAAAAGGAATGTTGCAAGTCCAACCAAGGATTATGTTTGACAAGAAGGAGGTCCTGGTTCCCCCTTTGATTTTCTCAGTAAATCTGCTCCATTCTCCTAACCATTCAAGAGCTTCTCTGCCTGGTGAGCTGGCATACATCTCAGCACTGTCATTCCAGCACAAAATCTACAAGTCTCCTTAGGAACACACTAACTGTTAAGTGGTCACAGTATTTGAGTATAATTATTTTAATGGTAGACAATCAGATGAGTTTAGTGTAGTCTCCAAATGAGTCTCTTTTTAGTCAGCTGAGGCAGGAGAGTGGACTCCTTCCATTGTCCCTAAGAATCAGCCTTGAGAAAGGAAACAGAAAGCATCTCCCTTGCAGGGTTCAACAGCTATAGCATCTGTACATCATCCCAAGTGTTTCAACTCTGTCGGGCATCATCTAAGTGTCAGACACTCACTCCTATAGCATCTTGTGTCAGGCACATGTCCCCATTCAAGACAATTTCCCACAGATAATATTCTTACACAATTTGCTTCTATTTTCATTCTTGGGAATTATATGTATTGAAAGGCAAACCCAGATGTGTATTTCCTGCCATGACCCTTATCAGAGCATCCAGCTAATCAAAATTTAATAACAGCTTCAGCCGACTAGAGATGATCAGGTCTTTGAATTTGAAGCCTGGCTTTCCACACACATAGGTCCTCCCTAGACTTCCCTAAGAAGAGATTCCCAACAACACAAGAAATCCTGCTCATGTGAGATACTCAACTGCAATTACCAATTTCTTTTCTTTTCTTTCTTTTTTCCAATGGAAGTACTGTGCTTAGTCGCTCAGTACAGTTCAGTTCAGTTCAGTCGCTCAGTCGTGTCCGACTCTCTGTGACCCCATGAATGGCAGCATGCCAGGCTTCCCTGTCCATCACCAACTCCCGGAGTTCACTCAGACTCATGTCCATCGAGTCAGTGATGCCATCCAGCCATCTCATCCTCTGTCGTCCCCTTCTCCTCCTGCCCCCAATCCTTCCCAGCATCAGTCTTTTCCAATGAGTCAACTCTTCTCATGAGGTGGCCAAAGTACTGGAGTTTCAGCTTTAGCATCATTCCTTCCAAAGAAATCCCAGGTCTGATCTCCTTCAGAATGGACTGGTTGGATCTTCTTGCAGTCCAAGCTCAGTAGTGTCTGACTTTTTGATATCCCATGGACTGCAGCCTGCCAGGCTCCTCTACCCATGGGATTCTCCAAGCAAGAATACTGGAGTGGGTTGCCATGCTCTCCTGCAGGGGAGCTTCCCAAACCAGGGATTGAACCCAGCTCTCCCTCACTGCAGGCAGTTTCTTTACGATCTGAGCCACCAGGAAAGCCCAGCAAAAGCACTGATTTAATCTAAAGCACACTACACTGGGGATTCCAGCTTCAGATGACAAGCTGAATTTTGTATCTCAATCCCAATAGTTCCACAGTGCCAGGAACAAGGAGAAAGGGCTTCATGTAGCAATTTCCAAAGCATAATAATATATTTATATCAAAAATAGCATTAGTTTCATTTTTCATCATCTGGCTCCAGCCAGACACCACAAACAGGAGTATATTTGTGTTTCCAACATTCTTAGAGTTATAAGGAATAACCAATAAATACAAATAAATATAATCAACCTGACCTTTCTCTAAATTCTCAATTCTCCTCCCTAAGTAGTTGTATGTTCTAGATTCTGAAAGTTTGTGTGAACTCTTTTTCTGTCATGAATTCATGAACTGATAGCTCTCTTCCTAGGTGAAAGATTGTAAATGCCTTCTTCGCACCCACCACATCTTAACCTGCTTTGCATATTTTCTATACCCTGTTGCTTAGTAATCACACTTAGCTCAAAAAATTTCCTTTCAATATAGAAACTTTTTTTTTTAATATAGAATCTTTGGAATACAGAAACCAAAATTCCACTAAACTTGGGTGAAATGAAAAGTAAGATTTCTATGTGAAAGTAGATACTGAAAATAGTCCAAAGTACGGAAATGCCAGGACACTACAGATTGACCTTGAAAAACAAGAACTTGATTGGGAAGTGAGGAACTTCCACCCTCCAACAGGGAGAGTCCACATGGTGCCTGTCACCTCAGTCTGAGTTTATGTACATTTGCTCCATTCTCTCCTCTCTTTTGAACTATTTTACTTAGCTTTCTCACTTTACAAATGGTGGACATCACTCTCCCGTGGTCTTTTAGATGAAATCCTCACTGCTGACTCTAATATCTGTGTCCTTAGCCTTAAGATCTAAGGACATGATGTGACTATGAGACAAAACTGCTAAAAAACAAGTTTGCTCAGAACAGTCCCCAAATAGGCTCCTCTTATGTTACTTCTCCACTTTGAATCAACCTGGTATGATAAATCTTTAATCATTTTGGTTTTTAAAAGGGCTTAGAAATTTAAAGAAGGGTGAATAGAAGATATTTATAAATAAAAGATATTTATAAATAGAAGATATTTATCCAGAGAGTTCCTGAAAGTCACCACCAAAGACCAGAAGATGAGAGAACCCACATGTCAGAATAGCTCTTGATTTATCCACTTTGTTCACTCATCTATAAAATATTTCATTTGAATGAAAAATTCCACAGCTAGAAAAAAGCATCCAAAGCACTCAGTCTAGTCTCACCCTGAACCACTCAAAAGTGTCTTTAAATAATGGAACTTTGAGACACTTTGTGGAAGGACATGGCTGTTTCCTCTGACAGGCTACCATTCACAAATTTAACTTCTTCATACATACATTTTATATGTTTATAACATATCATCTAAGTAAATACTTGATTACATCTCTTCTCAGGTAACTTCCTGTCTAGTACTATAATCCAAGCTAGATACACCAAGGACATTTTATTTATTTGGTTTCCAACTTTGTTGCAGATGATAGAGGTCTGGCCCTTATACTGGGGCATTTTATTAATTTATAAAGTGGGCCTCTCCATCTACTGGCTAGCTGTTTAAAAAAGAAAAAGAAAATTTCCTTCTATTCTAAGTTCTTGGTAAAATGCATTTAGCTGAGTTGAATTAGAAGATTCATACATTAAATTCTGCTATGATATCTGTGATGGTAATTTTATGTGTCAAGTTAATTGCATCATAGGGTGCCTAGATATTTGTAAACATAATTCTGGATGATGTGTCTGTGATGGTATTTCTGAATAATATTAGCATTTGGATTGATTAACTCAGTAAAGCTGATGGCCTTCCCCAAGTGAGTCATTCAATACGCTGGGGCTTGAATAAAAAAAGTGTGAGAAGAGGGAGTTCTGGGCCCTTCAGGTTCTGCCTGAATGAGTGAGCTGGGACACTGCCTGTCTCTTGTCCTCAGACTAGGATTTACATTATTAATAACACTCGACCTGAGGCCTTCAGGCTCAGATTAAATTACAATACTGTTTTCCCAGGTCTCCATCTTGCAGATGGCATATCATGAGACTTCTTATCCTCTATAATTACTTGAGCTTACTTTAAAACACACACACACACACACACACACACACACACACACACACACACACACACAATCTCCTATTGGATTCTATTTCTCTGGAAAACTCTTAATACAATATCATTAAACACAAAATACAGCAGTAGTATGGAGAAATTAAAGCCAGAGTGCACTGCTAAGACTCTGTGAGAAAGACAGTCTGGTCTTTCACCACTGGGGATGTGGGAGGCTTCAAATGTGAGAAAAGGTAGAGAATGGGCCTTTCAGATACAGGTGATAATATAACTGAATATAAGTCACATGTTTAGAGGACCTCTAATAGTCCAGTGTGTCAAAATGAAATAATATATGAAAAGGCTAGAGGGGTATATGATGGGAGTAGACTGAAGAAGAAGATAACGTATCAGTCAATAAAGTTTTTAAAACTGCAATTGCAAAGAGTGTAAAACTAATTGCCATTCACTAGCTGACTACTATACTAGTATTATTTGCTATAGTGACTGGTATCTAAAGCTTCATTTAACCCTCATTTAACGAGAGTACAAGCACTATTATCCCTGCTTTGCCGATGAAGAGACTGAGGACCTCACGAGTAAATGGTAAATCTGGGATGTTAACTCAGGCCAATCTAGTTTTAAAATATAGCAAATTTCTATAATTATATATGAGTAATTTGAATCAGTCTAGTCGAAAAATGACATTCTTACTTCAATTACATTTTATTTTGTATTTCACTACCCACTTACCCCAAGAGAGCTTCTCAAATAGCCTGAGAAGAAAACAATTCATGATTTAGTTTTTGTGAACATTTGAAACATTGAACAACAAAATGTCTTCAACATGAAGCCGTATTACAAAAAAAAACTTGACTAAAATTTTAGAACTTTGGGGATAAGAAAGTGATCCTTATGATTTTTAGTGTATAATCTCCAGCAGCAGTTTGCAAAGGAATGAACATAGCCTTCATTTACTGCACCCAATGCCGAGACACCTGAGCGTGACATGGACAGGAAAGGTAGGTGAAGGGAAGAAACAGGAATATCATTTGAGGACATGCCCACAAAGCCTGTGCACATGGATTTGTGCAGTAGGTACACTGACACCTGGAGCACACACATCAGCATTGCCTTCATCCAAGGAAGTGACAGGAGGATAAGCCATTCACTGTCACCACAGCAGAGACAAGAGCTGATGAAATAGGGCAATGAATGAAAACATTCTGAGTTCAGGAAGAGACACCGGGTTACAGAAATTTTTAAAATGTGCACGGCTTCTACTATGGCACCTCACTTTTTATAATTCAAGAAAAACAATGAAATTAGATTATGAAACCATCTCATGCAGCATGAGATTGGAAGTATCCATCAGAATAGAATAAGTTGTCCAAAGTCTTCTCAATAAAAGTTTTATTCTACTACTGGCTCAGGAAGAAAAGTAAAAAACTATAAGATTTGTAATTAAATGAAGGAAAGAACATCATTAAGAAACAGAAACAGTTTATTTTAGGGAATCATTTTTCTATATACCTGAAATCACAATTAAATTTAGATTGTCATCATATAAGCATAGATTCATTTGGCTTGATTATCTTTCATTATAATCTAGGAATCACACCAATATATATGTTTGCACTGTATTTTTAATATTAATATTCAGTACTTAGCTTCTATGTTATATACGATTAACTCAATATGATTCTCAAATTATAATAACTATCTTTCTATATCCCTCTTTTGTTCTAGTGGACATGTGTTGGGTTTTTTTGTTTGTTTGTTTTTTCAGCCCAGCATCTCTATTCTTTGAGAAACTTTCCCCGCCCCTACTTTTCTCTAATCCCAGAAGTGACTCTTCCTGTTACCTTGGATGCAAGTTCTATCCAACGGTGACCTAATTAGGACATTTTTCACCTCAGTGACATTTTTTTGTTCCACATGGAGAATCAGTACAGTATTTTTGTTGGAATGAGACTGCTGTGCTCTAATCCTGACTCTGGCACTTATTAAATATGCGACTTTAACCTTTCTGTGTCTCAACCCCCTCATGTGCAAAAAAAGAGAGATAATAATAGTGCATCCCTCTCAGAGTTTTTACAAAATTAATTGAGTTAATATTTTCAACATTTAGAAGAGTGCTGGGAATACAGGATGTGATATATAAATATTTGTTAAATAAATGTGTTTGCTTAAAATCATGAGGAATTATTCAGTGTTCTACTCAAGACTAATGTGTGGACATGTGGAAAGAAACATGCTATTTTTCACTGTAGGGCATCACAATAAATAAAAAACAGGTGTCTTATTCCACCAAGGGTGCTGCTGCTGCTGCTGCTAAGTCGCGTCAGTCGTGTCCAATTCTGTGTGACTCCATAGATGGCAGCCCACCAGGCTCCACCATCCCTGGCATTCTCCAGGCAAGAACACTGGAGTGGGTTGCCATTTTCTTCTCCAATGCATGAAAGTGAAAAGTGAAAGTGAAGTTGTTCAGTCGTGTCTGACTCTCTGCGACACCATGGACTGCAGCCTACCAGGCTCCTCCGTCTATGGGATTTTCCAGCAAGAGTACTGGAGTGGGGTGCCATTGTCTTCTCCACAACTAAGGCTACTGTAACAATATACCACAAAGTAGGTAGCTTAAAAACAGCACAAATTTATGTCACATTTCTGGGGTCTGGAAATCAGATACCAGGGTGAGGACATGGTGAGGTTCTATGCCTGGTGAGACCCACTTCCTGGTTCTTGGATATCTTTTTGTCATGCTCTCACATGGAGGAAGGGGTGAGCAGTTTTCTCACATAATCTTTATTAGGACACCAATCTCGTGGATGAAGGCTCTGCTTTGATGACCCAGTCATCTCCCAACAGCCTCAACCTCTTATTATCACCCTCTTATTATCAACCTGTGTGCTAAGTCACTTCAGTTGTGTCCAACTATCTGTGACCCTATGGACCCTCCTGTGTCCCTAGGATCCTCCAGGCAAGAATACTGGAGTGCGTCACCATGCCCTCCTCCTGGTGATCTTACTGAGCCAAGGATTGAACCCATGTCTCAAGCCACCTGCATTGGCAGGCAGGTTCTTTACCACTAGGGCAACCTGGGAAGCCCATTATGACTTTCAGAGTTCGGTAAATTCAACATGCTAACTTGGGAGAGACACAAACATTCAACCATAGAGAGATAAGTTTAAGCCGTCAGCAAATTTCCTGGTTACCACATAGGGAAATTAAATGAAGTCAGGAACATAACGAGCAGTAGAACCAAACTTTGGAGACAGACAGAGCCCCAAACATCATGTGAGTCCTATTGTCCAACTGGAGCTAATGTCACTTAAGATTCCTCAGATACTGAAGCCAATAAATTCCTCTTTCTTTCTTTGCTAAAGTTTTGTTTTTGCTTTTTTTTTTTTTTTTCACGATGAGTTTCTGTTACTTGCAACTAAAAGACTCCTGACACATTTTACCTCATGTAAGATTTTAATATAATTTTAAGGGAACTTCAGCCAGTTTACACTTAAAGAATCATCTCAACTTGTAACTGTCAAAAGAGAAGCATCTGGCTTTTAGCTGTTTAAATAAGTCCACCCCCTACCTACTAATATATATTCAGTATTTCTTTTGGCTGAATATTATGCCACTTCAGTTTTTCAGAGCTAAATTTTATTTCTTCTTAAATATTTATTGAGTGGGAATTAATTTCTTCACACTAATTAGTTTGCTACCACGTCTTTTTGTCACCATGACTCCATTCACGATATGTTACATTAAAGAAGTACTAAGGCTATGGTTTTTCCTGGGGTCACATAAGGATGTGAGAGTTGGACTGTGAAGAAAGCTGAGCACTGAAGAATTGATGGAGAAGACTCTTGAGAGTCCCTTGGACTGCAAGGAGATCCAACCAGTCCATTCTAAAAGATTTCAGCCCTGGGAGTTCTTTGGAAGGAATGATGCTAAAGCTGAAACTCCAGTACTTTGGCCACCTCATGTGAAGAGTTGACTCATTGGAAAAGACTCTGATGCTGGGAGGGATTGGAGGCAGGAGGAGAAGGGGACGACAGAGGATGAGATGGCTGGATGGCATCACCGACTCGATGGACGTGAGTCTGAGTGAACTCCTGGAGTTGGCGAAGGACAGGGAGGCCTGGTGTGTTGCGATTCATGGGGTCTCAAAGAATCAGACACAACTGAGAGACTGAACTCAACTGACTGACTGAATTGTCTAATGCCACTAGCAGTTTTACCACAGCAGACATGCCAAGAAAATGAGTGATTTGATAAGGCTACATAAAGGTTATCTAAAAGAACTTGAAATAATCAGTGCTAGTAATATATGTTTGTACTTGGGAAAGTGATCTTAGAATGATCTTAAAGAGATTTTTTTTTAAATCTAGCTTCTGTGGATGCCCTATTATGAAAAGAAACAAGACATATTTAAAGCATAAGAGATTTTAAGTCACAAAAATATAGGTTCAATTCCTGGCTCATAAGGTTCCAGTTGGTTTTGGAAATGTACTTAACCTCTCTAACATGTATATTTTTCATTCCTAAAACTAGAAAATATAATGTCCACTATTCAAATCTGTAACATGGACTGCATATTACATCAAATCATACAGTATCATGCTAGATATAGCAATAAAAACAGTAACGAACACATGAAGAAAGTAAATAAAGATTCTCAACACTACTGCATCAGTCAATTACCAGTTGGACAAACGTTAAACTGTAGACATTCTCAAGAAGAATTCATTTAAGGCAAGGAATTGGTTACTGTAGAAAGGGCAAGAGATTCAAAGATTAGTAAAAGATTTCAGGAGAAAAGGAAGCTTCAAGAATTTCAATAAAGCACCACTGATAGCTCAGTTAATGCACCAAAGCAGGAATACCACTGCTAACCTATTTGACTCTATTACTAGAAAAATGATTCTGCTTAAAGACTCTATACCCCGAATCAGTATAATTACCACAATATAAAGATTCTGTTAGAATAATAGCTTTAATTTCATCTGTTAAATCTACTTAATTACATCTGTTAATTAAATTATAATAATGCATTTCCATCTACAATATGAAGTTTGACCCCTGAGATGAAATGAAGTGTCATTGTGCAAGTGCACAACCTACAGGCCTCTAACTGGCTTAACTATGTTCCTCTTGATGAGGCTCAAAATAAAATTTTACTTCTCTACTATTAACTAAAAGCTTTTCGATTATATTAATCATGTCATACACTAAGATAATCTATTACCTCACTGTGTAAGTGTTAATCACTCAGTCATGTTTGACTCTTGCAACCCCATAGATTGTAGCCTGCCAGGCTCCTTTATCCATAAAATTCTCTAGGAAATACTGGAGTGGGTAGAAATTCCCTTTTCCAAGGGATCTTCTCAACTCAGGGATTGAAGCCAGGTCTGCACTGCAAACAGATTCTTTACCATCTGAGCCGTCAGGGATGCCATTTCCTCACTGTTTCCTCCTAATTGGTAATACAAGGATTTAGAATGATTTCGCTTAAGATTCTAATTTTGAACATATGAATTCACAAGGGTTCATGATTTTTATTCCACTCATTTATTTTCCTATATTGAGATCTGTGTTCTATTTTTTTTCCCTTCGTTAGATCTCATTTTTAGAAAACTGAGTATTTATTTGATATGTTCTCTGAATCCTTGTATATCTGCACATATATATGTATATGCAAATATATGTACAGAATTAATGCCAAAGAATGCTCAAACTACTGCACAATTGCATTCAGCTCACACACTAGTAAAGTAATGCTTAAAACTCACCAAGCCAGGCTTCAGCAGTATGTGAACCATGAACTTCCAGATGTTCAAGCTGGTTTTAGAAAAGGCAGAGAAACCAGAGATCAAATTGCCAACATCTATGGGATCATGGAAAAAGCAAGATAGTTCCAGAAGAACATCTATTTCTGCTTTATCGACTATGCCAAAGCCTTTGGCTATGTGGATCAAACACTATGGAAAACTCTGAAAGAGATGGTAATACCAGACCACATGACCTGACTCTTGAGAAATCTATATGCAAGTCGGGAAGCAACAGTTAGAACTGGACATGGAACAACAGACTGGTTCCAAATAGGAAAAGGAGTACATCAAGGCTGTATATTGTCACCCTGCTTATTTAACTTCTATGCAGAGTACATCATGAGAAACGTTGAGCTCGAGGAAGCACAAGCTGGAATCAAGATTGCCAGGAGAAATATCAATAACCTCAGATATGCAGATGATACCACCCTTAAGGCAGAAAGTGAAGAAGGATGAAAGAGCCTCTTCATGAAAGTGAAAGAGGAGAGTGAAAAAGCTGGCTAAAACTCAGCATTCAGAAAACTAAGATCATGGCATCCGGTCCCATCACTTCATGGCAAATAGATGGGGAAACAGTGGCTGATTTTATTTTTCTGGGCTCCAAAATCACTGCAGATGGTGCTTGCAGTCATAAAATTAAAAGACGCTTACTCCTTGGAAGGAAAGTTATGACCAACCTAGATAGCATATTAAAAATCAGAGACATTACTTTGCCAACAAAGGTCCATCCAGTCAAGGCTGTGGTTTTCCCAGTGGTCATGTATGGATGTGAGAGTTGGACTGTAAAGAAAGCCGAGTGACGAAGAATTGATGCTTTTGAACTGTGGTGTTGGAGAAGACTCTTGAGAGTCCCTTGGTTGCAAGGAGATCCAACCAGTCCATCTTAAAGGAGATCAGTCCTTGGTGTTATCTGGAAGGACTGATGTTGAAACTCAAATACTTTGGCCACCTGATGCAAAAGGCTAACTCATTCGAAAAGACCCTGATGCTGGGAAAGATTAAGGGCAGGAGAAGAAGGGGAAGACAGAGGATGAGATGGTTGGATGGCATCACCAACTCAATGGACATGGGTTTGGGTTGACTCTGGGAGTTGGTGATGGACAGGGAGGCTTGGCATGCTGTGATTCATGGGGTCACAAAGAACTGGACATGACTGAGCAACTGAACTGAACAGTGAAATATTTTCTTAGCTGGTATTTGATTGTTATATTTTCAATAATCCAAATATGATATAGATGTAAACTCCAAGACTAGCTTTCATCATTTCTTCCTCCTTTTAAACTGTATTATTTTAGTGTAGAAGTAGTATGATTTCTGTTATTTATATAATTTAATGTTACTTCAGGATATGGCTTTTCATTGCTTTTCTAATCAGTCTTGCCTAAGCTTAAGTGTAAATTTTTACCTGCTTTCCCAGTTTGCTAAATTTTTATTTTATTATATTTAACTATTGCTTCAAAATAAATTCTTCCAATTGCTCTTTCTANTGTGGTTTTCCCAGTGGTCATGTATGGATGTGAGAGTTGGACTGTAAAGAAAGCCGAGTGACGAAGAATTGATGCTTTTGAACTGTGGTGTTGGAGAAGACTCTTGAGAGTCCCTTGGTTGCAAGGAGATCCAACCAGTCCATCTTAAAGGAGATCAGTCCTTGGTGTTATCTGGAAGGACTGATGTTGAAACTCAAATACTTTGGCCACCTGATGCAAAAGGCTAACTCATTCGAAAAGACCCTGATGCTGGGAAAGATTAAGGGCAGGAGAAGAAGGGGAAGACAGAGGATGAGATGGTTGGATGGCATCACCAACTCAATGGACATGGGTTTGGGTTGACTCTGGGAGTTGGTGATGGACAGGGAGGCTTGGCATGCTGTGATTCATGGGGTCACAAAGAACTGGACATGACTGAGCAACTGAACTGAACAGTGAAATATTTTCTTAGCTGGTATTTGATTGTTATATTTTCAATAATCCAAATATGATATAGATGTAAACTCCAAGACTAGCTTTCATCATTTCTTCCTCCTTTTAAACTGTATTATTTTAGTGTAGAAGTAGTATGATTTCTGTTATTTATATAATTTAATGTTACTTCAGGATATGGCTTTTCATTGCTTTTCTAATCAGTCTTGCCTAAGCTTAAGTGTAAATTTTTACCTGCTTTCCCAGTTTGCTAAATTTTTATTTTATTATATTTAACTATTGCTTCAAAATAAATTCTTCCAATTGCTCTTTCTATAGCAAGTTATTTCCAAATTAACCATTCTGGATCTTCAAATTCTCTCATCTTTTCCCTCCCATTTCTGTCACTATATTTTACCTCTGTGTGTTGAGATAATTACCCCACTTCTTCTCAAGGCCACATATTCAAATTTCAGGAGTAAATATACACATCATTTTATCTCCTGGGTTTTCTAATTTGAAAATCAAACTTTACATTCCAGAAAGCAATTTGTATATTATGTTCAAATCTCTTTCTGTCACTTTTTTTAATGTTATTAGTTGTTTATAGCAACATCATTTCATTAAATTACATCTGCTAAGATTATTTTGATAATATGTGAAGTTATCATTCTCTTTCTCCCTCTTTCCCTTAACCCCACATTTTCTAGGACCAACAGGTGAGTGCTGTACTTCCTCTAATGATAATCTGCCATTTTGTTTATTTTAGGGGTATAGGACCAACAATTGTGCTGGCCTACATGGCGAACTGAACACTGTTCAGTTCAGTTGAGTTGCTCAGTCATGTCTGACTCTTTGAGACCCCCCCCACAGACTGCAGGACTTGAGGCTTCCCTGTCCACCAATTTCTCGGAGCCTACTCAAACTCATGTCCATTGAATCGGTGATGCCATCCAACCATCTCATTTTCTGTCATCCCCTTCTCCTCCCACCTTCAAACTTTCCTAGCATCAGAGTTTTTTCCAAAAGAGTCAATTCTTCCCACCAGGTGGCCAAAGTATTGGAGTTTCAGCTTCAGCATCAGTCCTTCCAATGAATACTCAGGATTAATCTCCATTAAGATGGACTAGTTGGATCTCCTTAAAGTCCAAGGGACTCTGAAGAGTCTTCTCCAACACCACAGTTCAAAAGCATTTCTTCAGTGCTTAGCTCTCTTTATAGTCCAACTCTCACATCCCTACATGACTACTGGAAAAATCGTAGATTTGACTAGATGGAACTTTGTGGTCAAAGTAATGTCTATGCTTTTCAACATACTGCCTAGGTTGGTCATAACTTTTTTTTTTTTTTCCCAAGGAGCAAACTTCTTTTAATTTCATGGCTGGAATCATCACCTGTAGTGATTTTGGAGCCCAAGGACAAAAAAAATCTCTCACTGTTTCCGTTGTTTCCCCATATATTTGCCATGAAGTGATGGGATCAAATGATGTGATCTTAGTTTTCTGAATGTTGAGTTTTAAGTCAACTTTTTCAATCTCTTCTTTCACTTTCATCAAGAGGCTCTTTAGTTCTTTGCTTTCTGCCATAAGGGTGGTGTCATCTGCCTACCTCAGGCTACTGATATTTCTTAGTATCATGAGTATTTGGCTTTCCTGGTGGTTCAAACAGTAAAGAATCCACCTGCAATACAGGAGACCCAAGTTAAATCGGTTGGGCAGGGAGATGCGCTGGAGAAGATAATGGTTACCCACTCCAGACATTCATGACATTATATAGAAGGCAGTGATCAAGACCATTCCCAAGAAAAAGAATGGCAAAAAGGTAAAATTGTTGTCTGAGGAGGCCTTACAAATAGCTTAGAAAAGAAGAGAAGCTAAAGGAAAAGGAGAAAAGGAAAGATATACTGATTTGAATGTAGAATTCCAAAGAATAGCAAGGAGAGATTAGAAAGCCTTCCTCAGTGATCATTGCAAAGACATAGAGGCAAACAACAGAACAGGAAAGGCTAGAGAACTCTTCAAGAAAATTAGAGCTATCATGGGAATATTTCATGCAAAGATAGACACAATAAAGGACAGAAATGGTATGTACCTAACAGAAGCAGAAGATATTAAGAAGAGGTGGCAAGAATACACAGACGAACTATGTAAAAAAAGATCTTCACAATCCAGATAATCACAGTGGTGTGATCACTCACCTAGAGCCAGACATCCTGAAACGTGAAGTCAAGTGGGCCTTAGGAAGCATCACTATGAACAAAGCTAGTACAGGTGATGGAATTTCAGCTGAGGTGTTTCAAGTCCTAAAAGATATTGTTGAAGTGCTGCACTCAATATGCCAGAAAATCTGGAAAATTCAGCAGTGACCACAGGACTGGAAAAGGTCAGTTTTCATTCCAATCCCAAAGAAATGCAATGCAAAGGAAATTCAAACTATAACACAATTGCACTCATCACACACACTAGCAAAGTAATGTTCAGAATTCTCCAGGCCAGGCTTCAACAGTATGTGAACCATGAACTTCCAGATGTTCAAACTGGATTTAGAAAAGGCAGAGGAACCAGAGATCAAATTACCAACATCCACTGGATCAGAGAAAAGTAAGAGAGTTCAATAAAAATATCTATTACTGCTTTATTGACTATGCCAAAGCCTTTGACTGTGTGTATCAAAACAAATTGTGGAAAATTCTTCAAGAGTTGGGAATATCAGACCACCTGACCTGCTTCCTGAGAAATCTGTATGCAGGTCAAGAAGCAATAGTTAGAACCTGATATGTAACAACGGACTGGTTCCTAACTGGGCATGGAGTAAGTCGAGGCTGTATATTGTCACCCTGCTTATTTAACTTATATGCAGAGTACATCATGTGAAATGCCAGGCTGAATGAAACACAAGCTGGAATCAAGACTGCTGGGAGAAATATTAATAACCTCAAATATGCAGATGACACCACCCTTATGGCAGAAAGCAAAGAGGAACTGTAGAGCCTCCTGATGAAGGTGAAAGAGGAGAGTGAAAAAGCTGGCTTAAAACTCAATATTCAAAAAACTAAGATCAAGACATCTGGACTCATCACATCATGGCACATAGATGGGGAAACAATGAAAACGGTGAGAGACTTTATTTTCTTGGTCTCCAAAATCACTGCAGAAGGTGATATTAAAACATGCTTGCAAAAAAAAAAAAAAAGATACTTGCTCCTCAATAACTATGACAAACCTAGACAACACAGTAAAAAGCAGAGACCTTACACTGCCAACAAAGGTTCACATACCCAAAGCTATTGTTTTTTCAGTAGTCACGTACAGGTATGAGAATTGGACCATAAAGAAGGCTGCATAATGAAGAACTGATGCTTTCCCACAGTGGTGTTGGAGAATACTTTTGAGAGTCCCTTGGACTGCAAGAAGATCAAACCAGTCAATTGTAAAGGAAATCAGTCCTGATTATTCATTGGAAGGACTGATTCTGGAACTGAAGCTCCAACACTTTGGCCATCTGATGTGAAATGCCAACTCACTGGACTCTGAAGCTGGGAAAGACTGAAGGCAGGAGAAGAAGGCTATGACAGAGGATGAGATGATTGGATGGCATCATGAGCTCGAGTTTGAGTGAGTTCTGGGTGTTGGTGATGAACAGAGAAGCCTGGCCTGCTGAACTCCATGGGGTCATGAGGGCGGCACTCCGCAGAGAGAGGCAGTGGAACTTCCCTCAGCAAAGCCGAGGGGTCCCGAGGAGAGGTGAGCCTTCTGTCCGCCAACCCAGCCCCCCAGTGAGCAAGAGACAATCAGATATGACAGGGGTTCTGTCTGAGCAGTTCCGCTTTATTGCCGCAAGCTCCCAGCTTATATAGGCAAGCAGGGGGCTTTTAGGAGGGACTTTCCATAGTTACACCAATCAAGTTAAAGGTCAGCCTTTAGTTGCACCAATCATGTTAAAGGTCAGCCTTCAGTTGCACCAATCACTTTAAAGGTCAAATCGTCATGTGCCTTCATTATAACAGGAGTCTATGGTGATCACATGCTATCCACGTGCAAGGAAATTAGGAGAGCCAATCAAAAACTTCGACAAACAGACTCCTTCCTGCAGGTGCCATCTTAGCTTCCAACCACAAAGCTAGCCCTTTTTTAAGGTTTCCCATTTAGGGCCCCACAGAGTCACAAAGAATTGGACACAACTGAGGGACTGAACTGAACTGAACTCCAGTATGCTTCCCTGGAGAATTCCATGGGTAGAGGAGCCTGGTGGACTATTCTTCATGGCAGTCTCTCCTGTTAGGTGTGTAGCAGCCTGTCAGGCATCTTTTTAGGCTTCAATCAATTTACAACCAAGAAAACATCAAGTTGTACCTTGGCACCTGATATCGATATCAAGAGATCCTCATCAGAACTGTTCATGATTCTGTGTCATTTTATCTCATTATCCTCTTTTTCATAGGACAAGTTCTCTACATGAATCCCTGATAAAATATGCTGATAGCAATGAGAAGAATAGTGGCTTATATGAGGGGCAGACTGATCTGAAGGAGACATGAGGTAAATTTCTGGCTTGAGGGAAACATTCTGTATCTTACAGAATATTTGCATTTTTTTTTCAACTCACAGAATTTAACACCTAATATCTGTGGGTACCACCATATATAAATTATACCTCAAAAGAAAATAAATAGTTCTTCAAAAATACTGGAAGAAAATAGCAAATACACTATTACCTTATGCATCTGTGTGTATGCACAGAGATGTCTTGAACATTTTTTTTTTATTTTTATGGGCACTTGCATTTTTAAAAATTTATTTTTGGTAGTTGTATGTGTTTGTTATTGATTGAGAGAGACTATTGAGAGAGACAGACTTAAAAGAATAGAGTGATAATGTTAAAATCTACTTCTTTTCCAGTGTGGGGTGAACTGACAACTTTGCTGCATGTTTGCTGGTCTCTAGTCAATGAGTCATATAATTCAAGGACACCCTTCCCCTGGCTTTCACAGCTTTCTTTTTATTATGTTTCTCCTCTGAATTTTTCTTCTTTTTTCTGGTATGCTAACATCTTTTCTGTCAGTTGGAAGGAAGGTGGCTTTTCAGATACTCTCTTAAAAACTGCTTCTGAATTGTGCTACCTCACATTTTTCCTGGCATTTTACAGAATTCATTAACAACTTGGCTGCCTTCTTACGTCACTCCAATTCATATTTATAGACACAGCTTGTAGTCCTTTGGTAGATTAAATTGTATTTTAAACAAGAAAAATGTACAAAGGAAACAATTTCTGATTAAACGCTCTGAAAACCATTGAGCCAAGATGACTACTTATTTTAAGCCTATTGACCTAAGCGTGTTCTGTTAGGATGTTAGATAAAACAAGAACAACAAGAAAGCTTATAGTTTATTAGCTTATTTTGTTTTTGGTTTGTATTGAATTTGTAAAGAATTACTTATTATTGTGCTAAATGTGAATAAAGGATACATTTGTGAAAGACAAGCTTCTATTTATAGTCACTAATCCTCTCTCAGGGGGCTTTCCCAGTGGCTCAGTGGTAAAGGATCCACCTGCAAGGCAGGAGCTGCAAGAGATGTGGGTTTGATCCCTGGGTTGGGAAGATTCCCTGGAGAAGGAAATGGCAACACACTCCAGTACTCTTGCCTGGATAATCCCCTGGATAGAGGAGCCTAGCAAGTTACAGTCCATGGGGTTACAGAGAGTCAGACACACCTGAAGCAACTTAGCACACATGCAGACAACCCTTTCTCAAAATGGTAAACAGCCAAAAGGCTTTCAGAGATTCATATTTTTGGGAAGAATTACTTGAAAATTTTTTCTAAATTGAAAATTATACTTTAAAGAGTTAATAAAGTAATCTATTTTATGTCAATATTTCCATATCACAATCTCACTTTAACTACAAATTTTAATTGGAGAATTTTAGATGAAAAAAGCTGAGGAAGTGATTGGCAAATGATGCCAATAAGTTTTCAAATATTAATTCAAACATTTATCTATAATCTGCTCCCACCCATTGGAATGAAAGGAGAAAGCCTCACACACCAGATAATATCTCTCTAACTTTCATTAGTAAAATATTATTATCCTGTGCCAATACTGTGCAGCATTACTGCCCAGAGGCTAAGATTATTAAAACATTACTATAGAAAAACTGATACTATGTTTATGACAGAGAGTATACAGATGTCAAGCGTAGTGGTGTTGGCTCTAAAAAGATTTTGAAAACTGTGTTTTTCACTCCTCTATTAGCATTAAAATGCTACAAAGAGAAAAAGGAATCTGACAGCTACATTATGGATTTATGCAAATTACTTACAACAAACTAAACAAAATAGCAGACACCTTTGTACAAGAGGAAAATGTTCCAAAGCAGGCGCACTAGAATTCTTTCATGACTGTCAAAAACCGTACTCCGTGAACTCATCCTCAAATTAATTTAGAATAATTTCCTCCAAATATAGAAGTCTTCATTCAGACTATCAATTTACAGTAGCCTTCTAAATGCCAAGAAATTTTTAATATACTGGCCATCTGATTATAGCACACAATGAACTGAAAAGAAATTCCTTCCACAGTTTCAAGGATTTTTAGTATTAGCAATTAACAATGTTCAAGTTTCAATTGTTTTTTCCCTTCAATCACTATTTGGCTATCTCACATTCTGTGTATTAAAATAAAAGTAAATATATGTATCTATCTACCTCTAACTTATTGCCTTCCACTTTAGAATGTCCTCATGATATGATACAGAATAAATTAGACCTCACTGATTTCCATTATAATCATAGCTATTGTGTAGTGTTCATTGTCTGTCATTTCTTTATTTTCTCTATCAGGTAAATAATGACAATATTTCCAATTGTTTTTTAGTAAGTTCTTAATAAAGGCAACCTACACTTTATTGGGCTTATTCGTAACTTCTTAAATCAACCTTTAAAAGTTAATATAAACAAATTTAACTGTTACATTCAAGATGAAAACACTTTGATACAGAATTTTTATGATTATTATTATAATATAACTGAGGGTTTCAATTTTCTATCAAATATAGTTAAATTGGTAAAATTTCCATTTAAAAATTCAACTTTTAAATCTTAAAAACAAATCAAATCTTAGAAAATTAAGTACACAATTTTAAAATATCCTATTAATGTCCCTTAGTATATAAGATTATCTGTTTACATAAATAAGCCCATAGAAACTTCTCACTACAAGTTTTGTAGAAAAAAATATCATTTGCATTAATATAGAATAAAGTGGTACCATGCCAATTATTCTTCAGTACTGAGAAATTCTGAGTAATGAATTAAGCTGAACACATGCAAACTAATTTGATTAAAAGTGCTACAGAATTTATTTCATCATTATTAACTGCAACTCTTATTTCACTGTATATTCAATTATGGCTTTATTTGTAATAGTTGTTGGCAAACAATTGATTTAAATAAATATTCACAAAATACAACTTAAGAGATATACTTTCAAGTATTCAATACCAATAGTATCAAAGATGTTAAATAAAGACAGAATCTTAATTCACTTTTGTCTCATCAAAATAATAAATTATTGTAAATACCCATTTCCAGAAGTCAAACATTATAGTTGGTGAGTATGTACATTGTTAAAGATCTGGAAGACAGTGTGGGCTGCCATGTAAAATACATCAAAACCCCTGGATGGGAGGGAGGTTTAGGGGAGAATGGATACATGTATATATGTGGCTGGGTCCCTTTGCTGTTCACCTGAAACTAACATAGCATTGATAATTGTCTATACCCCCAATACAAAATTAAAAGTTTATTAACAAACAATAAAGAAAAATAAAGCATCATATGTAAAATAGGTGGCAAGTGGGAATTTGTTGTGTGACACAGGGAGCTTAACACAGTGCTCTATGACAACTTAGTGGGGTGGGATGGAAAAGGAGATGGGTGGGAGGAAGAGGACATATGTATACCTGTGATTGATTCATGTTGATATGGGGCAGAGGCTAGCACAATATTTTAAAGGAATTATTCTCCAATAAAAAAGAAAAAATAATAAATTTATATATATATATATATATATATATAGTGAAAGTCTCTCAGTCATGTCTGACTCTTTATGACCCTATGGACTGTATCAGTTCAGTTCTGTTCAGTCGCTTAGTCATGTCTGACTCTTTGTGACCCCATGAATCACAGCACGCCAGGCCTCCCTGTCCATCACCAACTCCCAGAGTTCACTCAAACTCACATCCATCAAGTCGGTGATGCCATCCAGCCATCTCATCCTCTGTTGTCCCCTTCTCTTCCTGCCCTCAACCCCTCCCAGCATCAGAATGAGTCAACTCTTCGCGTGAGGTGGCCAAAGTACTGGAGTTTCAGCTTTAGCATCATTCCTTCCAAAGAACACCTAGGATCAGTCTCATTCATGGAAATCTCCAGGCCAGAATACTGGAGTGGGTAGCCTTTCCCTTCTTTGGGGGATCTTCCCAAACCAGGGATTGAACCTAGGTCTCCTGCATTGCAGGCAGATTCTTTACCAGCTGAGTCACAAGGGAAGCGTAAGAATACTGGAGTAGGTAGTTTATCCCTTCTCCAGTGGATCTTTCCAATCCAGGAATTGAACCAGGGTCTCCTGCATTGCAGGCAGATTTTTTATCAAATGAGCTAAGATAACTTTTTACAAAGTACCTATGCAGCAATCTCATTGCTGGGGATTTATTCCAAGAAAATAAATACAATTTTTTTTTTTTGCATTTTTGTTTACTACAGTAAAAATATGAAACTGCATTAAAAGTCCATCAACAGATTTACTAAATAAACAATGCCTAAATCTGGAAACAGTATGTGTATTAAATATAAGAGAATGACTTTTATCATTATTGAAAGATGTTTATATATTAAAAATTAAATAGAAAACAATCAATGACAAAATAAAACTAAGAAGAAAGAGTTAACCTACCAGGCTTAACTGTTATTTTTTGAAAGAATTATTTATAAAGTTGTCTCTTAGCTAGCATCTGGAAACTTAGATATTAAGAAGGTTCCCAACACCATTAACTGAGAAGAGCATTTCTGCATAGCTCAGCTATACCTGCTTTTCTTCTGGAAATCTGGAATTTGATTATATTCCAGGCAGAGGGTGCCTACTAGATCATCACCCAATAAAACCCTGGGCACTGAGTCTGTTATGAACTCACCTGGTTGGTGACATTTCACATGTGCTGTCACACTCATTTTTGATGGAATTAAGCATGTCCTGTGTGATCCTCGAAGTTTGCAGCTAGTTTCCCTAGACTTGCCTATGTGCCTCTTCCCTTTGCTGATTTTGTTTTTTATTCTTTCATCAAAATAAATCATTATGACTATATGCTGAAATTGCAGACTCCTCCAAGTGAGAAATCAAACCTGAGGGTGGTTGGTGACCCTCAACACTGTCTTGCCTGGAGAATCCTATGAACAGAGAAGCCTGGCAGGCTATTGTCCATGGGGTGAAAAGAGTCAGACATGACTTAGCGACTATACCAATAAGAAAAGAAAGAAAGTGAAGTCGTTCAGTCATATCTGACTCTTTGCGACCCCATGGACTGTAGCCTACCAGGTTCCTCCATCCATAGGATTTTCCAGGCAAAAGTACTGGAGTCAGTTGCCACTTTCTTCTTCAGGGGATCTTTCCGATCCAGGAATCAAACCCAGGTCTTCTGCATTGCAGGCAGATGCTTTACTGTCCAAGCTACAGCTGGCTTACTTGGTAATAACAGATACTTATAAATGAATTTATATGGGCATCCCTAGTGACTCAGATGGCAAAGAATCCACCTGCAATGCGGGAGACCTGGGTTCGATCCCTGGGTTGGGAAGATCCCCTGGAGAAGGGAATGGCTACCCACTACAATATTCTGGCCTGGAGAATTCCATGGCCAGAGGAGCCTGGTGGACTATAGTCCATGAGGTAGCAAAGAGTTGGGTATGACTGAGTGCCTTTCATTTTCACTGTCATAAATGAATAAGAAAAAACAAAGCAGCATGTTAAGAATATAAGCAGTAAACTATACATGTTTTTATATCTATTTCTTTCTTAATATTAGTTATCAGTAGTGCTATCTTGTCTACAATGAGTTCTGTAATTAATGAAAAATTAATACCACAGTTACATAAATGATTGAATTATATTCCTTCTGTTCCTAAAATTAAGAAACCTAAACAAACGCAATATTTACAAAAGTGATAATCAGAAGTGGTGAGATAGATTATTACCACTAAATGCACAGAAAGAATGTATACAATATTGATTTCCTCACTGCTTTCAAAAGATTTTTTATTTGCTAGGATATGTAAAAGTGTCCTGCTAGTTTGTTTCTCAACCCCTTCAAAAACCAAACATATTGAATTTTGCAAAAGCCAATCTCTTTTTGTGATTGACATTTTAGAAAGATTAATATGTGACATGGATTTGAACATTATAAGTTTAGTTTCCTCCTGCACTAATTTTCTCAACAAGAGTACTTTCTATTGAGGTCTGAAGTTTGTTGATTTATTTACTTGTTATTTACTCATCTTAATGTACTTATTGGAGATAATTTGAGAAAATCTTTAGGGAAAAATTAACAAATGAATACAAAAGTGAACAAATTTATAAAGACTGGTGAATTTGTTTCTAAAAGAAACTGCATGAATACAAAATCTTAAATAGTGCTTTAAATTTGTGTACAACCAACTCTTAGTCTTATGAATATTAATTGCTAATTAATGTCACCTAACAGTGAAATACAGTCAATCCATTCTGAAGGAGATCAACCCTGGGATTTTTTTGGAAGGAATGATGCTAAAGCTGAAACTCCAGTACTTTGGCCACCTCATGCGAAGAGTTGACTCATTGGAAAAGACTCTGATGCTGGGAGGGATCAGGGGCAGAAGGAGAAGGGGATGACCGAGGATAAGATGGCTGGATGGCATCACTGAATCGATGGACATGAGTGAACTCCGGGAGTTGATAATGGACAGGGAAGCCTGGCGTCCTGCAATTCATGGGGTTGCAAAGAGTCAGACAGGACTGAGCGACTGAATTGAACTGAACAATGAAATAGAATTTTTTCCACTTGAAGTGCATACACTTCTGTCGTAGAATCTAAATTTTTGTTCTTTGGCCAAGAATTCATAAACTTCAAGGCACTTAAATATTTCACCTTCAAAGTATTTTATGTAGATCAGAAGTATAGAATCTTGGACTTCCCTGTAGAGTTCAGTGGTAAAAAAATCTGCCTGTCAATGCAGGAAATATGGATTCAATCCCTGATCCAAGAAGATCCCACATGCCCTAAAGAAACTAAAGTCATGAGCCACTATTGAAGCCCACATACCCAAGACACCAAGCTCTGCAACCAGAGAAGCCACCACAGTGAGAAGCCTGCACACCACAGGCAGACAGTAGCCCCCACTCACTGCAACTACAGAAAAGCTCATTCATCATCAAAGACCCAGTACAGCCAAAAATAAATACATAAAATTATTTCTAAAAAAGAAATAGAGAACCTTGGAAATAGGTTTAAATTTATTATAATTTTGCATTTGCTAGAAGAAAAGAGGTATGTTCAGAGATATGAAAACAGCATGAATCTCAAAACTTTAAGAACTCAAGTGTTAAAAGTTCCAATTAATTTAGATCTCTTTTATTGTAAAATGGTACGTGATACTTCATATGTCATAAAGCAGAAAAAGGAAATAGAAAACCCTAGTTAAGCATATTTTGCCATTTCTAAAAAATTTTAAATAAAATCTGCTCATTTGTATCCTCCCAATCTAGAGGCTCACATTCTCTTTCAAATATATTTGTATCAATCTTGAATGAACCATGTTAGTCACTCAGTCATGTCTGACTCTCATGTGACCCCATGGACTATATAAACCACCAGTGGCTGAGACTGTAAAGAACTGGCCTGCCTTGCAGGAGACACAAGTTAAATCCCTGGGTTGGGAAGATCTCCTGTAGAAAGGAATGGCTACCCACTCTAGTTTTCTTGCCTGGGAAATCCTATGGACAGAGGTGCCTGGTGGGCTAGGCAACAGCCCCAGGTCATAGGGTAGCAAAGAGCTGGACAAGACTGAGTGACTAACACTTTCACTTTTACTTTCAATAAATAATATTCCATTTCAAAGTGTAAGTTTTTGCTTGTTAAACTACAGTTCTGATCTGGTATATAACAAGAAGATTTTCACTGTTACTATTATTTATTAGCAGTTTTTGGTTTTGATTGGGTACACTGTGGAAAAATTGCAGAAGATGCTTTTGTTCTGTTTTAAGGTATCACTGAAGATTCCTACCCCTTCCTATTTAATGGAAATTTTCTGTGCCACTTTATTGTTTAAGTCCTCTGATGAAATCAAATGCTCTTCAGTGTTTGTCTATTAAGTTTGGCTGTCACTGTGGGAACAATTTAGATTGCTTGAAGAATGCGCCCAAATAATGAGACTGATTGATAGCTAAGTGAGATTAAAAATCCCATAGAAGTAAAAGGGAAATATATTTTTTATACCTTTAGGCTTTTTCTTCCTTCTTTTTTTTTTTACATTTTGAACTGTTATATATTGAATTATCATCTGTGTTTAATTAGCTGGATTCTCATTTTATATGAGTAAACCATAGAATAAAGAACAAAAGTCAAATTTCTAAGAAATATTTATGCCTTCTTATCCTTGTTTTAATGGTGAAGTATTGAGCTTTATTCTAACACTAACTTACCAAATAATTTTTGTTTCTTTTAAAAAATGCTCACCATATATAAATTTCAAAAAAATAATTTCATGACTTTTAGGTGATTTACTCATTTTTGCATACTAAATCACTTCAGTCATCTCTAACTCTTTGCAACTTCATGGACTGTGACCCACCAGGCTCCTCCATCCATGGGATTCTCCAGGCAAGAATACTGGAATGCGTTGCCATGCCCTCCTCCAGGGGATCTTCCTGACCCAGGGCTCGAATAGATGTCTTTTAAGTATTCTGCATTGGCAAGTGGGTTCTTTACCAGTAGTGCCACCCAAGAAGCCCCTTACTCATGTCTAACATCCTTATTTTTTCATTGGTAACTGAGGATTTCACAATTAGGCCTTTCAGAGTTGTTATACATGACTTAGTCTGATGGTAAAAAGGAGTTAGAGGATCCCACTCACTTCTACAGAAATCCACTCCCTCAAAAAGCCAGGAATGAACCAATGTAGGGCAAAGAACAATTTTCCAGACTTCATATTAAAGCCACGATAACATGGGATGATGAAGGGTACTAAAGAATTGGATGGAAGGATAACTGGACTCTAGTCAAACTAATATTCTTTTATCAAGTCTTGTATTCTGAAAACATGTTTAAAGACCATAGGAAGACCATAAGAATAAATAAACAGCTACTTGAGAATAATATTTACATATCAAGTTTCCTGGACCAATATAATAAATCCACTTTTTATCTCTCTTTTCATCACTTCTCCATCAATAATACCTGCTCTGCATAAGGGATACATGTTTTAGAATGGCTAAAGTTTTCTTTGGATAACTGTGTGTCTATGACAAGCAGATTCCCCAGCACTGTTAATACTGTCTTCAGAATCTGTGCCAAGCTTTGGAAGGGACTGATGTAGGAATAGCCATGTCAAAAAAGTCAAGATAATTTTTTAGGTACTGCATTTTTTGATCTTGAGAAAAACAGTAAGTGACTGATTCTCCCCAGTCTGCAAATTTGCAGAATTATTCTAAGTCAATTTAAAAGAAAATTGTTAGACCTGCTGATTAACACATGTTGCTTTTGAAACAAATATTATAAAACCTTAAGGACAGAACAACTTTTATGAAGAATTTATGAGGCAAATCTGTATTATAAATCAGATTTGTCAGTCCTTGAACAAAACTAAATTGTCTACATGAAACTGTTGCTTGTTTCTAAGCTGAATTTTGGAGAGACTGTGCTTTCGGGATACATGCCAAGATCTCTATTTGATTTTCCAAGGTAGATTATGGCATCAGAATTTGTTGTCTTCCAAAAATGAGAAAAAAAAAAAATATATATATATATATATCAGTCAGTTCATTCCCTCAGTCATGTCCAACTCTTTGCGATCCCATGAATCACAGCACACCAGGCCTCCCTGTCTATCACCAACTCCCAGAGTTTACTTAAACTCATGTCCATCAAGTCGGTGATACCATCCAGCTATCTCATCCTCTATCATGCCCTTCTCCTCCTGCCCCCAATCCCTCCAAGCATATATATATATGTAAGTATATATATATGTAAGTATATATATATATATATCAGTTCAGTTCAGTCATGTCCGACTCTCTGTGACCCCGTGGATTGTGTCACGCCAGGCTTTCCTGTCCACTACCAATGCCTGGAGCTTGCTCAAACTCATGTCCATCAGGTTGGTGATGTCATAAAACCATCTCATCTTCTATCATCCGCTTCTCCTCCTGCTTTCAATCTTTCCCACTATCAGGATCTTTCCGAGGGAGTCAGTTCTTTGTATCAGGTGACCAAAGTATTGGAGTTTCAGCTTCAACATCAGTCCTTCCAATGCATATTCAGGACTGATTTTCTTTAGGATGGATTGGTTGGATCTCCTTGCAGTCCAAGGGACTCTCAAGAGTCTTCTCCAACACCACAGTTCAAAAGTATCAATTCTTTGGTGCTTAGCTTCCTTTACAGTCCAACTCTCACATCCATATATGACTACTGATAAAAGATAGATTTGACTAGGTAAACCTTTGCTGTTTGGCGTGCTGCAATTCATGGGGTCACAAAGAGTTGGACAGGACTGAGCAACTGAACTGAACTGAACTGAATGTCTCTGCTTTTTAATATTCTGTCAGTGTGGTCATAGATTTTCTTCCAAGAAGCAAGTGTCTTTTCATTTCATGAATGCAGTCACCATCTGCAGTGATTTTGGAGTTCCCAAAAATAAGTCTCTCACTGTTTCCCCATCTATTTGCCATGAAGTGATGGGACCAAATGCTGTGATCTTAGTTTTTTGGAGTTTTAAACCAGCTTTTTCATTATCCTCTTTCAATTTCATCAAGAGGCTCTTTAGTTCTTCTTCACTTTCTGCCATAAGGGTGGTGTCATTTTGTATATCTGAGGTTATTGTTGTTTCTCCCAGCAATCTTGATTCCAGCTTGTATTTCATCCAGCTGAGCATTTTGTATGATGTACTCTGCATATAAGTTAAGTAAGCAGGGTGACAATATACAGCCTTGATGTACTCCTTTCCTAATTTGGAGCCAGTCTTCTATTCCATGTCTCGTTCTGACTGTTGCTTCTTCACTTGCATGCAGATTTCGCAGGAGGCAGGTCAGGTGGTCTGGTCTTGAAGGGTTTCCCACAGCTGGTTGTTATCTACAAGTCTATTACAGCTTTGGTGTAATATATAAAGCAGAAGTAGATGTTTTTCTGGCATCCTCTTGCTTTTTTGTTGATTCAACAGATGTTGGCATTTTGGCCTCTGGTTCCTCTGCCTTTTCTAAACCCAGCTTGCATAACTGGAAGTGCATGGTTCACGAACTGTTAAAGCCTGGCTTGGAGAATTTTGAGCATTACTTTGCTTGTGTGTGGAATGAGTACAATTGTGTGGTAGCTTGAAATTCCTTGCATTTCTTTTCTTTAGGACTGGAATGAAAACTGACTTTTTCCAGTCCTGTGGCCACTGCTCAGTTTTCCAAATTTGCTGGCATGTTGAGTGCAGCACTTTCATAGCATCATCTTTTAGAATTTGAAATAGCTCAACTGGAATTCCATCCCCTCTACTAGCTTTGTTTGTAGTGATGCTTCTTAAGGTCCACTTGACTTCGTCTTCCAGGATGTCCAGCTCTAGGTAAGTGAGCACATCATTGTGGATATATGGGTCATGAAGATCCTTTTTGTATAGTTCTCTATATTCTTGCCACCTCTTCTTAATATCTTCTGTTTCTGTTAGTTCCATACCATATCTGTCCTTTATTGTACACATCTTTGCATAAAATATTCTCTTGGTATTTCTAATTGTCTTGAATATATATATATATATATATATATATATGTATGTATATATATGTACATATATATACACACACATGAAAAAATATTCCTAAACAAGTTGAACCCTTCTGTCTGAACAAAGGAGATGACTAGAAGAGTCTGGTATAAGTATTCACATAATCNTATTTCTAATTGTCTTGAATATATATATATATATATATATATATATATGTATGTATATATATGTACATATATATACACACACATGAAAAAATATTCCTAAACAAGTTGAACCCTTCTGTCTGAACAAAGGAGATGACTAGAAGAGTCTGGTATAAGTATTCACATAATCAGAAAAAAATCAAAACAAAACAAAATGAAAATGTGGTTATCCATTTGCATTGACATCATAGGTATGATTTTAACTGAACTGACAAGATTTTCTTTGGTCACGACATATTAATTTAAATAATACTAACAGCAGTTATCATTATAAAATATAAAAATGCAGAATATAAAGCTATACAAGATCTAACAACTCAAAAATCTCCTTCATCTATAACCTGGAAATCATCCTTGACTTTTCCCTTTTTTTCCTCTCCCTGATTAATCTCTCTTCTATATCTATCCTGAATTTATGCACTTTTCCCCACCCTTAATAGTATTACTTTGCTCTAGACTATCATAATCTTGTACCTTTTTTGCAGCTCACACAAATAATTTCTTGCCCTGATTTTGTATTTGTCATGATGTTTCACTTCCCTCACCACACTGGACTAACGTTCTCAAAAACGTTACTAGCCTTCTCCATTCCCTTATGATGTATAAAGCAGCAAAGAATGTTATTTCCACAGTAACAGTGAGAAAAGTTGGGTAAACCACAAGATTATAACTTTGTTATGTCCAAACAAAATTGCCGGGAGAAATATCAATAACCTCAGATATGCAGATGACACCACCCTTATGGCAGAAAGTGAANTCCCCTGGAGAAGGGAAAGGCTATCCACTCCAGTATTCTGGCCTAGAGAATTCCATGGACTGTATAGTCTGTGGGGTCACAAAGAGTCGGACACGACTGAGAGACTTTCACTTTCACTTGAGGAAGTATTAGTTCAGTGAAAATTTGAGTGTGTGCCTGTGATTTGTATACTTTTCTGTATGAATGCTATACATTAATAAGATGTTTCATCTTCTGCAAGTAAAGAAACATTTCCATGAGATTTTCTTTTAGAACTTAACTGAACTCCTCCGAAGTTTATTTGGAAAATTACAATGATAAATGTGTCTATTAGTAAATTCCAATGATAAGTAGACTTAAGTATTATGATATCGAGTCAGTACATCTTATTTTGCAAGATTAGGGAATAAGAGGGGAAAAAACAAAGAAAATGTGACCCCATGAACCGTAGCCTGCCAGGTCTCTCTGTCCATGGGATTTCTCCAGGCAAGAGTACCGGAGTGGGTTGCTATTTCCTTCTCCAGGGGGTCTTCCTGACCCAGGGATTGAACCTATGTCTCCTGCATTGGTAGGCAGATCTTTACCACTGAGCCACCTAAGTAGCCCAGAAATATTAGTACATACATCAAACACATTGATAACAAAACAAGGAGGAAATACACTTGACAGTTATGTACTCATTTCTGTAACTGATCATGATGATTGTAGCTGGTATTTGTACTGCTTCTTCCACCATTCATTCTATATTCCTTTGTCTATTGGCAAACGTCTTAGCTGTTCATTGTTCTTTACCAAGAGAGGTGACCCAGCCTTGACTTCATTCCTGAAGAATCTGGGCCAGTAGTAGTCCTGTCTAGATGAGCTTGATGCAGTTTTCCATTGACCTTAATCACCAGGCTTGGTAATACTAAGAGATACTGTAAGAGAGCTTCTGTATTTCAGAACTACTCTTCCTTACCCCCTTTGTGGAGCTACAGTCCAATTTCCCCTTGACACTCAGAACCAATCTTTCCAGACAACAGTAACTCTTTTCTTTGCCTGATGATTCAGAAGCATGAGGAACCCAAAGTGACCAGGTGACAGTCTTGATTTCCAGTTCAGTGAAATCATTGTTGTGTCTACTGGTGGAAGCATCACTCTCTTTGGAACTAAGACCTCTAGACCAGCAGAACATAAGGTCACAGAGACAGGAAGCAAAATTTTTGCTAGTGTGTCACTAAGGGTAATGGTAAGTGATGCCACTCCCATCTGACCTCTTGATTCCTGGTCTCTTAAACCCTGGTTATGGGAGAAACAGCACCATATATTGAATGTTGGTTCAGAGCATACACAGCCATCTGGAGAACTAGGTGGCTAGGGATTGCCACCTCGCTAGTGCTATAACTGAGATCATCCCTTTGTTTCCTCACTTTGTCCTTCAAAATTCAGAGCAGCCAGCCAACCTCATTATGTATTAGCTCGCCCAAAATGTCGGAAAGTATTTGAAAATGTTCAAATGTTTGAAAAGACAAAAGTTTCTGTGTGATTGACTCTCCAGAGTCATGCCTATCCTTGCTTCTAATAAGTCCTTAGTTATGACTTTTGGATGGTGACATGCTAGTAAAGTAATGCTCAAAATTCTCCAAGCCAGGCTTCAGCAATACGTGAACCATGAAGTCCCTNAAGGAGATCCAACCAGTCCATTCTGAAGGAGATCAGCCCTGGGATTTCTTTGGAAGGAATGATGCTAAAGCTGAAACTCCAGTACTTTGGCCACCTCATTAGAAGAGTTGACTCATTGGAAAAGACTTTGATGCTGGGAGCAATTGGGGACAGGAGGAGAAGGGGACGACTGAGGATGAGATGGCTGGATGGCATCACGGACTTGATGGACGTGAGTCTGAGTGAACTCCCAGAGATGGTAATGAACTGGGAGGCCTGGCGTGCTGCGATTCATGGGGTTGCAAAGAGTCGGACACCACTGAGCAACTGAACTGAATCAGGCAACTGAGATCATAAGACAACTAGGTAATCTGAATTTCACAGGGAAAGAATCCTCTAAAGAGAAATGGGACAATGAGGAGGGTTAACATGTAAGACAGAGAAGGCAGTGGCATCCCCACTCCTGTACTCTTGCCTGGAAAATCCCATGGACGGAGGAGTCTGGAAGGCTCCAGTCCATGGGGTCACTGAGGGTTGGACACAACTGAGCGACTTCACTTTCACTTTTCACTTTCATGCATTGGAGAAGGAAATGGCAACCCACTCCAGTGTTCTTACCTGGAGAACCCCAGTCTATGGGGTCACACAGAGTCGGACATGACTGAGCAGCAACATATAAGAAGCTGAGAAGAAATTGAACAATTTGTTAATGATCAAAAGTGAATTTGCTTGTCAGTCTAGAATACCCTGGAGACCAAGACACGAGGGGAATTTTACACTCTTGTAAGATCTTTTCCTTGGATTTCCTTTGGGTGCTCAGGTAGAAGATTAGAGGCAGTGGAAAAAAGACCAGAGAGCCCATATTATTGATGCAGGCATGTAGGAGATAATTAGCCCACATTAAGGGCATGACTGGTGGCAAGAGATAAACTTCTAGGGGAGGTACAACAGATCTACTGCTCTTTTCCTTCTTTAACAAAGCTAATCATGTTAGACTTCTTTCAATTACTTGCATGGCCTAAGTTATGGCCTATGTTATGTCTTATTTTCATGGCTGCAGACACCATTTGCAGTGATTTTGGAGCCCAAAAAAATAAAGTCTGACACTGTTTCCACTGCTTTCCCATCTATTTCCCGAGAAGTGATGGGATTGGATGCCATGATCTTTGGTTTCTGAATGTTGGGCTTTAAGCCAACTTTTTTACTCTCCACTTTCACTTTCATCAAGGGGCTTTTTAGTTCCTCTTCACTTTCTGCCATAAGGGTGGTGTCATCTGCATATCTGAAGTTATTGATATTTCTCCCAGCAATCATGATTCCAGCTTGTGTTTCAAGTCCAGCATTTCTCATGAGGTACTCTCCATATAAGTTAAACAAGCAAGGTGACAATATACAGCCTTGATGTACTCCTTTTCCTATTTGGAACCAGTCTGTTGTTCCATGTCCAATTCTAACTGTTGCTTCCTGACCTTCATACAGATTTCTCAAAAGGCAGGTCAGGTGGTCTGGTATTCTCATATCTCTCAGAATTTTCCAGTTTATTTTTTATTATAAAAACCTCAATATTATGGGCAAGCAATTAAGTCTTTTTCCCCAAAACACTGTGTGTACAGGTGTGTAGAACATAGCAGGTAAGATCTTTTTATTTTCTTTAGTAAGAAGTTTCTAGATAAGAATTTTACAAAATTTAAATTTGAAAAGTACATCTGTTGAATATAGAGATAGATGAGCAAAATCTACTTCTGTTTGAATAAGATATTAACCATATTTTGTATTTTCTGTAGTTTGATTAAAATCTTTATAGAAATCAACATGATGATTTAAAACTCCATTTGTTTTTCTAATCAAAATACCTATGAACCAGGGGGAACCTTTTTTTCTTGCCATGATTAAATTTATCACTTATACTATAGAAAGTATGGTCATTGGTAATATCTGATTTAATTCTAAGGGACCGATACATCTGTTATCAAAATTCTCCATTTGGGGGGGGCCACAAATAATTTTTATTGGACCACAATATTTTAGTTGGGACCTCTGAATCAGAAGATATAGCTTTACCCAGCATCATGGGGCAATTAAGGGACTGATAGATAATGTGCTTTATATGATATATCTAGATTAATTTGTGGCCACTATTTTCAACTGGTATCTTTTAGATAAGATGGGAGAAAAAACTGTTGATTGCTTTAAAGTACTTGTGTGTTTCATTCCAAACTTGTGAGATTTAATCTTCTTAGGTGATTTTACCTCTCTTTCTCCACCATGCCCAACCCCAAGTTCTTTTTTGCCTATCGCACTGATATGGTACCAACAGTAATCCCTCTTTCAGTTTGGTCATGTGTCCAGTATTTAATAAAGTGCTTCTAACAGTATGAAAGACCAAGCCTTGAGCTATATATTTTATTGGGCACTCTGACTTGACACTTCATCTTCAACTCTTTACTGGAGTTAATCCTAATTTTTAGAAAATTGTTTAATTTTCCTACATGCTACGGGCATAGGAAGCTGTACTAAAAGGAAGAGGCTCTGATAGGAAACCGCAGTGAGTCCTGATGTCACTTAGTTCAGCACAATGGAAATAAAAGCCACCTCCCTTCTGTTGTTCCATTTCCCCTTTTGGATGAGCAAGAGAGAATCATCTTTAGGGCATTATGTATTCATCGAGGGGCAGTGACCTTAATCCATAAAGCTCTATAGAGTTTATGCTTTGATTACCTTAAAGCCCGCCTCCCCTTATACAGTGTCCCAGACAATCAAAATTGCCCCACAATGTGCCTGCTAATGTTCACAATTTCAGTAGACCCAAGATTGAGCCATCTGGTAAATAGGGCTTGGCACAGAGATTCCCCTTAAAGTGATCTGACCATGCCACCTAGTTTGCCTAGAAATCTCTTCCTGAATTACCACGAGGCTAGGCCAGTTTTTAGAACTCTCTTCAGATCATTGGAGAATAAAGTAACTAAAATAAACTATAATTGTAGATTTACTACAACAATGTCTCTTGTTTCTAAATAATGGTATTTAGAGATTTCTTGTGATTAAAAGGGGATGAATGAAGGTTAAATTCAATATGGGGAAAAATATTTTTTGGAGGACCTACAGTTTGGCAGGAAATTGGTATGTTTTCTCATTTGACTCTCACAACTCTATGACATAGATGTTATTATTCTTATTTTACAAATGAGGAAACTGCTTAGAAATGTTAAGTAACATTTCCAAAAGTGATGGGGTTGTCATTCAAATTCAAGTGGGCAGGGTCCAGATTCTGGATCTTTACGCTCTTGTTACCCAAACAATAACTCTTTCTGAACTCCTTATTTCTCACTCTGGCTTTAATTAATTTTTTCCTTATCATCTTTACTTTTGTTATATTTTCCACCAGCCTATTATATTTTCCTCATTCTCCTTTTGGTAGTCTCTTAATATCTTCTTTTAATGACTATATTTTTAGTTTCACTTCTCATCTCCTACATCTTAAGCCATTGTCATCTTTCCTGGACCAATGTATTAATTTACTAACTGATCTCATATTTACTCTCTCCCCTCTGGATCTCTTCTTCATACATGATTATCTTAAAGGAAATAAGTAATTATGCTTACTGCTTTGTTCAAAATCCTGAGATGGGCTGACATCACAATTTAGAGTAAAATCCTCTCTCTTGATGGCCAAGACAGCTCTGTGGAATCTGGCCTCCGCCTTCCTCTCTCATGGGTCTCTTGCTGCTCTTCCCCAGGCCCCCCCAACTCCAGGCACACTGGTTTATCTACAGGATCTTGCATCCAAGTTCATTCCTGCTTTTGTCCCTGTTGCTCCTTTGCCTTCCTCTGACCTTTCTTGGCTCACTCTCTTACTTCATTTAGGTCTCTGATCAAACTTATCCTTGAAAACTTGAGAGAGGTCTTCCTTGACGATTCTAAAATAACTACCAACTAGTCCTACTTTGGGGTTTCCCTGGTACTTCCAATGGTAGAGAATCTGCCTGCAATGCAGGAGACTCAGGTTCAGTCCCTGGGTCTGGAAGATTCTCTGGAGAAGGGAAAGGCAACCCACTTCAATATTCTTGCCTGAGGAGTTCCATGGACAGAGGAGCCTGGTGGGTACAGTCCACAGGGTCTCAAAGAGTTGGACACAACTGAGTGACTAATGCACACAGTCCTACATTAATGAATTACCCTAGAATTTATCACTCACTACCTGGAATTATATTAGTTGTGAACACAGTTATTCTCTTTGTCTTTCTCCTGCTGTGAGAATATAGGCTTCATGGTAACAGGAACCTTTTCTGTCTTGTTTATCACTGCATCCCAGAGCCTAGAAGAGTCCCTGCTTATACTCAGGGACTCAGGAAATATTTGTTGAGTGAATAAAGATATACTTTCACGAGTGCCTCAGGAATTTTCAGGGTGATCTTAGCAAACTGCTTTTCTGAACTCTAAATTATTTCTTCATTTCCCTTATTTATTTTAAAATTAAACTCTTACTTTAGCACTTGACCTCGTACTGCCTTATGACATATTGTATTATTACTTAAATAATGTCTATACAATATTATTATAGCTTGTTTTTTCAATAGTAGCGTAAGGTACTACTCTTAGTATTATCCAGAGTAGCACAGTTATTAATACCACATAGTAGGAAATCATAAATGCTTTGTTATTTGTTGACTGAATTAATGACATG
>SJYV01011350.1:0-70149 GCA_006410875.1 Neotragus pygmaeus
GAGCAAATTCACCCAGTGCCGGAACAGATTATTTCACGTGTCTGTTGTCTTGAGAGCCACACTTTGCAAATATTCTAATTCCCAAGTTGGCTCATCTGTCCACTTAATGATTTATTTGAAGGCAGATTGGGGTGGAGAAGCAGCTGGCAGCAAGGATCCTGCAAGGATGGATGAGCTGAAGGAAGGGAGGATGAAGTGGCTGGTGGTGACCATGCCCAGCTCCAGGACCTCGGGCCATCTGGGGGCAGTGACCCATTCTGACTTGCCCCTGTAAAATCATTTAATCTTCCCAATGACACAGGGAGATTGAAGGAATTACCCACACTCTACAGAAACAAAGGATGATGCAGCCATTGAGTGGCAGAGAGATGTGTATAAGAGACAGCCCACCACCACCACCCACCCTCACCACCCACCCTCACCACCTGTTCTCCAGCCTGGGCTCCAGAGTAGAGACTCGTCAGGTGGGCCTCTGGCGGCCCTTCTAATTACAGGGGAACTGACAGGATGGGTTGGAGAAATGTGTATTTTTAGCTGTGGTGAAGAGAAAGGAGATCAAGAGAGGAGATTTTCTGTGAGAACTTTCTCAGTTCTCTCTCCTGAACTCAGCGGGTTTCCTGGGTCTTGAATTTGCAAAATTTCGAAATGAGAGAGAGCTATGGGGAAGGGCTGAGGCAAGAGGAGGAAAATGGTTAACACTGCTGTCAGAACATTGGTTTGGGAGAGGTTTACAAAACAGTGAAATGTGTTTACTGTTCAATGTTGGAAAGCGAACAAGAAATAGATACAGAAGCCCTGTGACGCTAACTGCCTTTGACACTGGTGATGGCCCTTTGGTTGGAGCAAATTCACCCAGTGCCGGAACAGATTATTTCACGTGTCTGTTGTCTTGAGAGCCACACTTTGCAAATATTCTAATTCCCAAGTTGGCTCATCTGTCCACTTAATGATTTATTTGAAGGCAGATTGGGGTGGAGAAGCAGCTGGCAGCAAGGATCCTGCAAGGATGGATGAGCTGAAGGAAGGGAGGATGAAGTGGCTGGTGGTGACCATGCCCAGCTCCAGGACCTCGGGCCATCTGGGGGCAGTGACCCATTCTGACTTGCCCCTGTAAAATCATTTAATCTTCCCAATGACACAGGGAGATTGAAGGAATTACCCACACTCTACAGAAACAAAGGATGATGCAGCCATTGAGTGGCAGAGAGATGTGTATAAGAGACAGCCCACCACCACCACCCACCCTCACCACCCACCCTCACCACCTGTTCTCCAGCCTGGGCTCCAGAGTAGAGACTCGTCAGGTGGGCCTCTGGCGGCCCTTCTAATTACAGGGGAACTGACAGGATGGGTTGGAGAAATGTGTATTTTTAGCTGTGGTGAAGAGAAAGGAGATCAAGAGAGGAGATTTTCTGTGAGAACTTTCTCAGTTCTCTCTCCTGAACTCAGCGGGTTTCCTGGGTCTTGAATTTGCAAAATTTCGAAATGAGAGAGAGCTATGGGGAAGGGCTGAGGCAAGAGGAGGAAAATGGTTAACACTGCTGTCAGAACATTGGTTTGGGAGAGGTTTACAAAACAGTGAAATGTGTTTACTGTTCAATGTTGGAAAGCGAACAAGAAATAGATACAGAAGCCCTGTGACGCTAACTGCCTTTGACACTGGTGATGGCCCTTTGGTTGGAGCAAATTCACCCAGTGCCGGAACAGATTATTTCACGTGTCTGTTGTCTTGAGAGCCACACTTTGCAAATATTCTAATTCCCAAGTTGGCTCATCTGTCCACTTAATGATTTATTTGAAGGCAGATTGGGGTGGAGAAGCAGCTGGCAGCAAGGATCCTGCAAGGATGGATGAGCTGAAGGAAGGGAGGATGAAGTGGCTGGTGGTGACCATGCCCAGCTCCAGGACCTCGGGCCATCTGGGGGCAGTGACCCATTCTGACTTGCCCCTGTAAAATCATTTAATCTTCCCAATGACACAGGGAGATTGAAGGAATTACCCACACTCTACAGAAACAAAGGATGATGCAGCCATTGAGTGGCAGAGAGATGTGTATAAGAGACAGCCCACCACCACCACCCACCCTCACCACCCACCCTCACCACCTGTTCTCCAGCCTGGGCTCCAGAGTAGAGACTCGTCAGGTGGGCCTCTGGCGGCCCTTCTAATTACAGGGGAACTGACAGGATGGGTTGGAGAAATGTGTATTTTTAGCTGTGGTGAAGAGAAAGGAGATCAAGAGAGGAGATTTTCTGTGAGAACTTTCTCAGTTCTCTCTCCTGAACTCAGCGGGTTTCCTGGGTCTTGAATTTGCAAAATTTCGAAATGAGAGAGAGCTATGGGGAAGGGCTGAGGCAAGAGGAGGAAAATGGTTAACACTGCTGTCAGAACATTGGTTTGGGAGAGGTTTACAAAACAGTGAAATGTGTTTACTGTTCAATGTTGGAAAGCGAACAAGAAATAGATACAGAAGCCCTGTGACGCTAACTGCCTTTGACACTGGTGATGGCCCTTTGGTTGGAGCAAATTCACCCAGTGCCGGAACAGATTATTTCACGTGTCTGTTGTCTTGAGAGCCACACTTTGCAAATATTCTAATTCCCAAGTTGGCTCATCTGTCCACTTAATGATTTATTTGAAGGCAGATTGGGGTGGAGAAGCAGCTGGCAGCAAGGATCCTGCAAGGATGGATGAGCTGAAGGAAGGGAGGATGAAGTGGCTGGTGGTGACCATGCCCAGCTCCAGGACCTCGGGCCATCTGGGGGCAGTGACCCATTCTGACTTGCCCCTGTAAAATCATTTAATCTTCCCAATGACACAGGGAGATTGAAGGAATTACCCACACTCTACAGAAACAAAGGATGATGCAGCCATTGAGTGGCAGAGAGATGTGTATAAGAGACAGCCCACCACCACCACCCACCCTCACCACCCACCCTCACCACCTGTTCTCCAGCCTGGGCTCCAGAGTAGAGACTCGTCAGGTGGGCCTCTGGCGGCCCTTCTAATTACAGGGGAACTGACAGGATGGGTTGGAGAAATGTGTATTTTTAGCTGTGGTGAAGAGAAAGGAGATCAAGAGAGGAGATTTTCTGTGAGAACTTTCTCAGTTCTCTCTCCTGAACTCAGCGGGTTTCCTGGGTCTTGAATTTGCAAAATTTCGAAATGAGAGAGAGCTATGGGGAAGGGCTGAGGCAAGAGGAGGAAAATGGTTAACACTGCTGTCAGAACATTGGTTTGGGAGAGGTTTACAAAACAGTGAAATGTGTTTACTGTTCAATGTTGGAAAGCGAACAAGAAATAGATACAGAAGCCCTGTGACGCTAACTGCCTTTGACACTGGTGATGGCCCTTTGGTTGGAGCAAATTCACCCAGTGCCGGAACAGATTATTTCACGTGTCTGTTGTCTTGAGAGCCACACTTTGCAAATATTCTAATTCCCAAGTTGGCTCATCTGTCCACTTAATGATTTATTTGAAGGCAGATTGGGGTGGAGAAGCAGCTGGCAGCAAGGATCCTGCAAGGATGGATGAGCTGAAGGAAGGGAGGATGAAGTGGCTGGTGGTGACCATGCCCAGCTCCAGGACCTCGGGCCATCTGGGGGCAGTGACCCATTCTGACTTGCCCCTGTAAAATCATTTAATCTTCCCAATGACACAGGGAGATTGAAGGAATTACCCACACTCTACAGAAACAAAGGATGATGCAGCCATTGAGTGGCAGAGAGATGTGTATAAGAGACAGCCCACCACCACCACCCACCCTCACCACCCACCCTCACCACCTGTTCTCCAGCCTGGGCTCCAGAGTAGAGACTCGTCAGGTGGGCCTCTGGCGGCCCTTCTAATTACAGGGGAACTGACAGGATGGGTTGGAGAAATGTGTATTTTTAGCTGTGGTGAAGAGAAAGGAGATCAAGAGAGGAGATTTTCTGTGAGAACTTTCTCAGTTCTCTCTCCTGAACTCAGCGGGTTTCCTGGGTCTTGAATTTGCAAAATTTCGAAATGAGAGAGAGCTATGGGGAAGGGCTGAGGCAAGAGGAGGAAAATGGTTAACACTGCTGTCAGAACATTGGTTTGGGAGAGGTTTACAAAACAGTGAAATGTGTTTACTGTTCAATGTTGGAAAGCGAACAAGAAATAGATACAGAAGCCCTGTGACGCTAACTGCCTTTGACACTGGTGATGGCCCTTTGGTTGGAGCAAATTCACCCAGTGCCGGAACAGATTATTTCACGTGTCTGTTGTCTTGAGAGCCACACTTTGCAAATATTCTAATTCCCAAGTTGGCTCATCTGTCCACTTAATGATTTATTTGAAGGCAGATTGGGGTGGAGAAGCAGCTGGCAGCAAGGATCCTGCAAGGATGGATGAGCTGAAGGAAGGGAGGATGAAGTGGCTGGTGGTGACCATGCCCAGCTCCAGGACCTCGGGCCATCTGGGGGCAGTGACCCATTCTGACTTGCCCCTGTAAAATCATTTAATCTTCCCAATGACACAGGGAGATTGAAGGAATTACCCACACTCTACAGAAACAAAGGATGATGCAGCCATTGAGTGGCAGAGAGATGTGTATAAGAGACAGCCCACCACCACCACCCACCCTCACCACCCACCCTCACCACCTGTTCTCCAGCCTGGGCTCCAGAGTAGAGACTCGTCAGGTGGGCCTCTGGCGGCCCTTCTAATTACAGGGGAACTGACAGGATGGGTTGGAGAAATGTGTATTTTTAGCTGTGGTGAAGAGAAAGGAGATCAAGAGAGGAGATTTTCTGTGAGAACTTTCTCAGTTCTCTCTCCTGAACTCAGCGGGTTTCCTGGGTCTTGAATTTGCAAAATTTCGAAATGAGAGAGAGCTATGGGGAAGGGCTGAGGCAAGAGGAGGAAAATGGTTAACACTGCTGTCAGAACATTGGTTTGGGAGAGGTTTACAAAACAGTGAAATGTGTTTACTGTTCAATGTTGGAAAGCGAACAAGAAATAGATACAGAAGCCCTGTGACGCTAACTGCCTTTGACACTGGTGATGGCCCTTTGGTTGGAGCAAATTCACCCAGTGCCGGAACAGATTATTTCACGTGTCTGTTGTCTTGAGAGCCACACTTTGCAAATATTCTAATTCCCAAGTTGGCTCATCTGTCCACTTAATGATTTATTTGAAGGCAGATTGGGGTGGAGAAGCAGCTGGCAGCAAGGATCCTGCAAGGATGGATGAGCTGAAGGAAGGGAGGATGAAGTGGCTGGTGGTGACCATGCCCAGCTCCAGGACCTCGGGCCATCTGGGGGCAGTGACCCATTCTGACTTGCCCCTGTAAAATCATTTAATCTTCCCAATGACACAGGGAGATTGAAGGAATTACCCACACTCTACAGAAACAAAGGATGATGCAGCCATTGAGTGGCAGAGAGATGTGTATAAGAGACAGCCCACCACCACCACCCACCCTCACCACCCACCCTCACCACCTGTTCTCCAGCCTGGGCTCCAGAGTAGAGACTCGTCAGGTGGGCCTCTGGCGGCCCTTCTAATTACAGGGGAACTGACAGGATGGGTTGGAGAAATGTGTATTTTTAGCTGTGGTGAAGAGAAAGGAGATCAAGAGAGGAGATTTTCTGTGAGAACTTTCTCAGTTCTCTCTCCTGAACTCAGCGGGTTTCCTGGGTCTTGAATTTGCAAAATTTCGAAATGAGAGAGAGCTATGGGGAAGGGCTGAGGCAAGAGGAGGAAAATGGTTAACACTGCTGTCAGAACATTGGTTTGGGAGAGGTTTACAAAACAGTGAAATGTGTTTACTGTTCAATGTTGGAAAGCGAACAAGAAATAGATACAGAAGCCCTGTGACGCTAACTGCCTTTGACACTGGTGATGGCCCTTTGGTTGGAGCAAATTCACCCAGTGCCGGAACAGATTATTTCACGTGTCTGTTGTCTTGAGAGCCACACTTTGCAAATATTCTAATTCCCAAGTTGGCTCATCTGTCCACTTAATGATTTATTTGAAGGCAGATTGGGGTGGAGAAGCAGCTGGCAGCAAGGATCCTGCAAGGATGGATGAGCTGAAGGAAGGGAGGATGAAGTGGCTGGTGGTGACCATGCCCAGCTCCAGGACCTCGGGCCATCTGGGGGCAGTGACCCATTCTGACTTGCCCCTGTAAAATCATTTAATCTTCCCAATGACACAGGGAGATTGAAGGAATTACCCACACTCTACAGAAACAAAGGATGATGCAGCCATTGAGTGGCAGAGGTAGCATTTTGGCTGAAAGTCCATGCACCCCTCACTGCCTGACTTTCACTGTGTTCAGCTCCTTGAGAAAGGAAATCAAAACCTCTTCATGCTGGTGACCTGAGCCAACCTCTCACTGCAGGTGGGCCTGAAGAATTTCTCTGCAGACACATTTTGCCCTTGATCAGCTTTCTTACTAACCAAGCTACCAAGGAAGCCCCCATGGACAGAGGAGCCAGGTGGGTCACAGTCCATGGGGTTGCAAAGAGTCAGACATGACTGAGAAGCTAAGCACAGCACAGCTTACTTGCAGGCACAGGGTCCAAATTCAGGAACATGGGGATGAGACTGACTCTGCCTCTTGAAATCAGTGCTTATTTACCTTTTCTTAGCAACTGATATTTTTAAAATACATCAGTTTCAAATATATTTTTGAAAATAGGTAGCATTACTATAGGGCTTCCCTGGTGGCTCATACAGTAAAAAACCTGCCTGCAATGCAGAAGACATGGGTTTGAACCCTGGGTGTGGGAGATCCCCTAGAGTAAGGAATGGCTACCTACTCCAGTATTCTTGCCTACAGAATTCTATAGACAGAAGAGCCTGATGGGATACAGTCCGTGGGGTCACACTGTCAGATACGACTAAGTGACTAACACTACTACTACTAGCATTAATATAGTTCAGGAATGCCAGTTCCCATGGACTGGTTGCAGCTGCCTGAGTTAAACTCTGAGCTGAGATGGGTTCTCAGGTCAAGTACAGGTTCAGTGGGAAAGAGTCCAGAGGTCAATACATAGCAACTACCATGCGTATAACTGAATTGCTTCTTGCTGCTGCTGCTGCTAAGTCGCTTCAGTTGTGTCCGACTCTGTGCGACCCCATAGACGGCAGCCCACCAGGCTCCCCCATCCCTGGGATTCTCCAGGCAAGAACACTGGAGTGGGTTGCCATTTCCTTCTCCAATGCAAGAAGGTGAAAACGGACAGTGAAGTTGCTTAGTCGTGTCCGACTCCTAGCAACCCCATGGACTGCAGCCTCTCAGGCTCTTCCATCCATGGGATTTTCCAGGCAAGAGTACTGGAGTGCATTGCCTTGCCTTCTCCGACTTAGGCTCTATACAAATGCAAAAGAGAAAGAAAGAGGAATTTTAAAACTGTGGGTGACTCTACCCATCTTTACACTCAACAGACACACGCCCACAGTGAGGGGTGATTGGTTCTCAGGCCCCTCCTCCGTCTCCTGGTGTGAGTATCTCACAACACTCAGTGGGATTCTGGTGAAATGCCAAGTACTTGCATACAGTAGACTCACAAATGCAAACCAAATTAACACGGTCCTGTTCAAACACGAGGAAATTCTTAAAAGGCTTGATGTTTCTAACACAGAACCTTTCTCAGGGATTATCCAGGCTGGTTTTGTTCCTATACAGTTTCATAAGGAACCCCTTACTCACGTGAGATGTAAATCCACAGTACTTGCCGTCCTGGTGGAGTGAAGGCTCACTGGTCTGGGATTTACAGCTGCTGGGTGTACCACTTACTACTTTTCCAGTCACTTAACAGTTTCCTAAACTTCTCTGCAGACCTCACTGGAGATAAAAATGAGTACCATGAGGTATCCCCCAGAGCCAAGAGCTGAGAAAATGCCTCAACTCTATTGTTCTTCCAAGCTCCTAAATGTGTTTTTCCACTCCTCCTACTAGCTGAGCCAACTGGGCAAGTGAGTCACCTTTGTACTCTATTTCCTTATCTCTAAAACAGAGCCAAAAATCCATGAAAAGTTGATTTCAAAGAAAACCCAATAAAATGATATAGAGAAAGATATTTTGAATTTTAAAAAGCACTCTAAAAAGGTATTTTTCTTTGCTTGTTGGTGGGTTTCTGTTTGTGTTTTCAGGCTGCTGTTGTGTACCAGAATTGCACAAACCTGATTCTGTCATTAGTCTACTTAAAATCTTTCTGCTAGAGACTGAACATATGTGCCTCTACAGAGTTCATATGAAGCCCTAAATCCCAATGTGATGGTATTTGGAGGTGGCGACTTTTGGGAGTGCAGGTGGAAATCAGAGTTAAATGAAGTCATAAGGGTGGGGTCGCCGTGATGGGATTAATGCCTTTATAGAAAAAAGAAGAGACTTAATCTCTCTCTCTCTCTCTCTCTTTCTCTCTCTCTTTCTCTTACTCTCTCTCTCTCTCTGCTCCCAGTGCACACAGCAAAAAAAGGCCACGTGAGGCCAGAACCAGAGAGAGGGCCCTCACAAAGAGCCCAACTGTGCAGGCACCCTGATCTTGGACTTCAGCCGCCAGCACTGTTGGAAATAAATGTTTGTTGTTCAAGCCACCCAGTCCATGGGATTTGTAACAGCCGTGGGAGCTGATTAAGGCATCTTCTCTGACTACCTTCACCCATGGGTTAGAAACCACACTCCAGCCCAGCATACAATGCCCTTTGTCAACTATTCCCACTGTGTGTTTCCAGGCTTACCACCAATCCCCACCCCCATTCCCACAAACACATGCCTAACTCCAGTTCCCTCAACAAGCCATATTCTAAATAACTCTTACCATTGTGCATCTGTTGGCAAATGATTTAGACTTCAAGAATCAATGCAAATATCATTTCTCTGTGAGGCTGAATTAATCACTCTGTTGTCTGTTTTTGTGCCCATTTCTATTGTAATGCTCATCACATCAAATTATCTCTGGGTGCTTAAATACCTTTCTCTCCCAGTTGACTGTGGGAAGCATGATAAGCTATCACTCCTTTAATTCATGTCAGTCCTTAGAAAAGAGCTCAGTAAATTGATGGGTAGATGAATGAATTAAGTAAGTAAGGAAGTGTCCATTATTAGGTTATGCGTTTATAACTATCTTCAGGCAGTTTTGAAAGAGAAGAAAATATTGTTAATATCAATTTGACATGGAGATTCTACTATTTTCCACTGAGAGTAGATATTTTAGATATGATAAAGGAATAAAAGGTCCCATTTTCTCCATCCACCCAACTTGTCTGCTGAGTCTCCGCCATGTCCCCAATGCAAAGAACAGGCTTGGAAAACCCCACTGGAACTCCTCTTTGCAAAGAGAATTAAGGGTAAAAACAGCACTCACCATATTGATCAAGTTGAAGAAACAAATACTTCTGATTTTGTGCCCTTTAAACACCTGTTGAACTTATCACTAACATGGTACCCAACACAAGATCTTCCCATTTTAAAATGCCTACAAAGATCCTGACAAAATGAAAATCTATAACAAAGGAAACTCAGAGAACTTTACAGGAAAGTAAGTAGATGTATATTAAGGGGGAAAAAACCTAGCCAAGTTTTGCCCTATGAAATATTAAAGTTCTGTGTCATATGAAGCAAAGACTCTTTTTTAAAAATTTAGGATGACATTTCATGCTTTCCCCACTCTCTAACCTCTGACTCCACAACTCAGAAACCCAGGTCTATGCCAAGCATAAATATGAGGAACCATCCCTTGGTTCTGATGAGTTTTATCTGGAGAACTGTTCCTCAATGTCTTGCTCCTTTCTACTGGCCCCCAATCTTAATCTCTGCATCTTTTTACATCTCTTCAGCAGCAACCCTTAGAAATCAGTTGTCAGAAAGTAGAGGGCAGCTTGGAAATGTATTTCTTCAGGTATTCTATCCACTTGGCTTATCAGAGAGCAAGACAGTAGAAACAAAAGAAGATGCCTTCTAGGTAAATTATGACTAGAGTCTGGCACTTAGGCTAGAAGTTGCATGCACAAAACCAGTCAACAACTTTAGGTTTGGGAAAGTCAGTATTAGAGGTTTTGCCTCAAATGAACAAAGAACATGTAAACTGATGTGCACAAATGTCCAACAAAAGAATACAGGTTTTAATTTTTGAATATGAATAAAATTTTCAGTGCAAGAAAATCGCTTAACAAGAGAAATGGGACATCATCTAAGACCCAGAGGAAGAACATACCTCTAAAGAGATGATCACTTCTAAGCACCAGAAAAAAAATTCTGTAAATCTGTATCTTCAATAGAATGCAACAAGTCATTGCCTCTAATGGAACAGAATGAAAAGAGCTGAGATTTAAAAGATAATGGACTGCAAAGGGGAAATAGATAAAATATGGAAATAATTACAAATCTAGCATTCTGATAAACTAGACCTGAGTGGATTATAAAAGTCATCTTTTAAATCATTTTTGAGTTTTCAAGAAAGGAAACCTACAAAAGAGAGATGGAGAAAGAGAAAATAGAATGAGGCAAGGAACATAAAGCCAGGATTGTTGCGTATCTAAATTGTTGTATCTGCGTTAAAATCAAGAGACTAAACTTGTGAGCCTATGCTAGTTGAGAGAAATGAAGGTGAACACCTTTTATTAAACTGAGGTCCTTCAAAGAGGCTTTAGTGATCCTAGGTCAGTAATGCTGCTTGCTTCCCAGTAGAAGTAAACACAAATCCTCTCTGAATGAAAACAACCCCACTAGAGGTTCTCAGTATTCCCACATATTAGGATCAACCAAAGATTAAGCTCATAACAAAAAATGTTATCTAATTCCACAAGGAAATAAGCTACAATGATTAAGAATAAGTAGAAATAAAATACAACACATTGCAAAGTCTACTTGAAGAAAACTGAAAAAAAAAAACTCTAATGAAAGGAATTTTTTTAAAAAGAACTAACTTAGTAGAGAGATAGTCCATGTTCATGGATAGGAAGACTTGATATTATCAAGACGTCAGTTCCTTCCAACTTGATCTATAGATTCAAAACAATTCCAACCAAGATTTCAGCAACTAATTTTGTAAATGTCAATGAATTAATTCTAAGGAGACTGATACCACTTGACTATAAAACAACATAAAACTACACCAAGAAAGTGTGTTATTGGTGAGAGAATAGACAAATAGACCTAAGCAACAAAATAGAGAGTCCAAAGACAGACACATACAAACTTAGTCAACTGATCTTTAACAAAGGAGTAAAAGCAATACAATGCTAGAATAACTGGACACTCATGAGAAAAGAAGAATCTAAACACAGACCTTATGCCATTCACAGAAATCAACTTAAAATAGATCATAACCTTACATGTAAAATGCAAAACTATAAAACTCCTAGAAGATAACATATGAGAAAAATTAGATGACTTTGAATATAGCAATGCCTTTTTAGATGTATCACCAAAGGCAAGATCTATGAAAGTAAGAATCTATAAGTTTAACTTAATTAAGATGAAAAATTCTGCTTTACAAAAAGCAAGAGAATGAGCAGACAAGTCACAGATTGGGAGATAATACCTGCAAAAGACACACTGATAAAAGACTGTTGTCTAAACTATATAAATAATTTTTAAAACTCAACAAGAAGAAAACAAACAACTTGAATGCAAAAACAAGTAAGCCATGTTATAAAATACTATTTTATAAAGCCGTTAAACACTATATTGTTTTAAGATACATACTTCTGGTAAGGGCTTCCCTCATAGCTTCAGGTCAATTAAGTTCAGTTGCTTAGTCATGTCCGACTCTGCGACCCCACGAATCGCAGCATGCCAGGCCTCCCTGTCTATCACCAATTCTCGGAGTTCACTCAAACTCATGTCCATCAAGTCAGTGAGGCCATCCAGCCATCTCATCCTCTGTCGTCCCCTTCTCCTCCTGCCCCCAATCCCTCCCAGCATCAGAGTCTTTTCCAATGAGTAAACCCTTCACATGAGGTGGCCAAAGTACTGGAGTTTCAGCTTTAGCATCATTCCTTCCAAAGAACACCCAGGGCTGATCTCCTTCAGAATGGACTGGTTGGATACCCTTGCGTTCCAAGGGACTCTCAGGAGTCTTCTCCAACACCACAGTTCAAAAGCATCAATTCTTCAGTGCTCAGCTTTCTTCACAGTCCAACTCTCACATCCATGCATGACCACTGGAAAAACCATAACCTTGACTGGATGGACCTTTGTTGGCAAAATAATGTCTCTGTTTTTCAATATGCTATCTAGGTTGGTCATAACTTTTCTTCCAAGGAGTAAGCATCTTCTAATTTCATGGCTGCAATCACCATCTGCAGTGATTTTGGAGCCCCAAAAAAAGTCTGACACTGTTTCCCCATCTATTTCCCATGAAGTGATGGGACCAGATGCCATAATCTTCGTTTTCTGAATGTTGAGCTTTAAGCCAACCTTTTCACTCTCCTCTTTCACTTTCATCAAGAGGCTTTTTAGTTCCTCTTCACTTTCTGCCATAAGGGTGGTGTCATCTGCATATCTGAGGTGACTGATATTTCTCCCGGCAATCTTGATTCCAGCTTGTGCTTCTTCCAGCCCAGCGTTTCTCATGATGTACTCTGCATATAAGTTAAATAAGCAGGGTGACAATATACAGCCTTGATGTACTCCTTTTCCTATTTGGAACCAGTCTGTTGTTCNTCTCCTGGCAATCTTGATTCCAGCTTGTGCTTCTTCCAGCCCAGCGTTTCTCATGATGTACTCTGCATATAAGTTAAATAAGCAGGGTGACAATATACAGCCTTGATGTACTCCTTTTCCTATTTGGAACCAATCTGTTGTTCCATGTCCAGTTCTAACTGTTGCTTCCTGACCTCCATACAGGTTTCTCAAGAGGCAGGTCAGATGGTCTTGTATTCCCATCTCTTTCAGAATTTTCCAGTTTATTGTTATCCACACAGTCAAAGGCTTTGGTATAATCAATAAAGCAGAAATAGATGTTTTTCTGGAACACTCTTGCTTTTTCCATGATCCAGCGGATGTTGGCAATTTGATCTCTGATTCCTCTGCCTTTTCTAAAACCAGCTTGAACATCCAGAAGTTCACGGTTCACGTACTGCTGAAGCCTGGCTTGGAGAATTTTGAGCATTACTTTACTAGCATGTGAGATGAGTGCAATTGTGCGGTAGTTTGAGATATTACCCAACATTATTGTGATAATCATTTCACAATATAAACATATATCAAGTCAAAGCACTGTATACCTTAAGCTTATACAATGTTATTTGTCAAGTATATCTCAGTAGAACTAGAAAAAAGCAAAATGAAGGGTAACACCACTGTGTGACCTTAGGTAAGTCTCTGGACATGAGTGTGACTCAGTCTCTTCATCTGTAAACTGGAGACTATCACTAACTGTCTCACACAGTTTTTGTACAGGTTAGATGAGACAATTTGTCTAATTTCTTTAACAGCTCTTGATGTACAGTAAGATTGATACACAGGGCTACAATATTAATTATGATTATTATTTCTTCCTGGTAGCTGTGGTTGTTCTCTAAATCACATCTGAATGCAGTAAAATTACAATAGGTGGGATGAAACGAGAACATGCAACTCCTAGTAACCTTTTGGACATCACTAGAGGGAGCCAGAGGCAACTGAGCAACCATCTTTCCAAACTTCATCTTGCACGATCAATATTTGCCAAACGTTAATAACATATCTCTAGTGAATGCATTGTTATATAAAGTTGTTAGTCAACTCCAGTGATGTGTGTAATATAATTTCAGGTCTCAAGAAACTTATACTTTAATTGAAGAAACAAATAACATGCATTAAAAACCCATTAAATGATAATGCTTGACAATGATATATAGCAAAGCAAGAGCAAATTGAATGCCTCATGGATAGCCATATTCTGTGCTGAAGAATGTCTGGAAAGGGAATAAGGTATCCTGGAAATGTTTTGTGCACTTAGTATGGAACCTGAAGGACGAGGAGGATTTAGAGCTTTGGGATCAGCATTCCAGAAAAGTGAAACAAAGGAATCCAAGAAAAGAAAGTGTCAATGTGACCATCTCTGTCTAATGGAAGGCTTATATTTACCACTTTATGCTTAATTAAGCTTCCCAATTCATGATTCTGACCCAGTTATTCCTCCTATCAAATGTTGGAAATGATTCTCACTGCTTATTAGATTAAACAAAATGTTTAACCTGGCTTTGCATACCTGGATTCTTTTACATAGAAGCAAGGATGGAAAGATAAACTGGAGCTTGACTTTAAAAAGATTAGCAGGTCAGGCAAGCGCTATATATTATGGACAGTGGGAACCACTGGAGGTTTTTGAGCAGTTGAGTGTCATGCCTTAGTATCAATATTAAAATTATATCACAGACACAAAGTCAAATAATCCAAGGTTGCACGTTCTTATTAAATTCACTGCTTTAAAAAAAATGGATCAATGCAACTTCAGCAATGGATAAGGACTGAAATTACCAGTAAAGACTAGTTTTTAAGTTTCTCTAAAATTTGAGGAGAAAACATGGAAGAAAACTAAATAAAAAATAATAAAGTTTTAGCTGGTTTATCACCCTTTCCTTTTGCAGGCTGGGAGCTTGGGAAGAAGCATGATTAGTAGTGGAAGTTACTTTTCCTCTGAGACCTATCCAAAATGGGTTTACAAGGTTTTACAAGCTTCCAAAAAGTGAGACCTCGAGAAAGAAATTAATGAAGCTTAAAAGGAAGCTACTTTTTCTCTTGCTTTTGGGAAAAAAAATCAAATCTCAGGTAAGATCAGTTACACTAGCTACATGGAGGAGAGGGCAATTTTGAACAACTTCGTCAGTCATGGCAGAGATAATTGAGTAAAACTTCATCATGATGCTGACCTTTGAAACACAGCCACTTCGAACAAAAAGTTTCCATTACAGAGTTAATCTGTCATATGGGAAATCCATTATCACTTCCTAGATTATGAAATGTGTATGTGCACACTCAATCGCTCAGTTGTGTCCAACTCTTTGCAACCCCATGGACTGTAGCCCACCAGTCTCCACTGTCCAGGGGATTTCCCAGGCAAGAATACCGGAGTGGGTTGCCATTTCCTCTCCTAGGGGATCTTCCTGATCCAGGGAGCAAATCAGCATCTCCCACATCTCCTGCATTGGCAGGAGGATTCTTTGCCACTGAGCCATCTGGGAAACCCAGATTCTGAGATATCTAAGGGCAAAATATGTCAAGTAACTTGAAGTATATCTGATGTGACTTTAGTTTCACAAACTGTGAAGGAACATCATTTCGACCTCTTTTCGTAATATCAAAGCATGTCTTAATATGTACTAGCCCACTAGCGTTTCTTATCTTCATAGTACCCAACAGCTAGTTTAGAGCAAATGGTCCATTTGAGGCCCTGGGTAACTTCAGGAGATCCAAGAAGAGTCAGTCGTAGTCTCTGTTCACAAAATCTGAGCAGACTAACTACAGGAATAGGATAAGAAAGCAAATGACCATCCATGCCCAGAGCACACAGTGGGGTAGAAATTCACCAACAGAAGTTCTCTTGTCTCTTTTAAGCTGAAATCCTAAATACCAAAGTTATAGTATACAGTGAAGACAGGAGTAGGAAATGGGAAGGGAAAGAATCCAAGACAATAAATAACATGAGCAAACCTTTCAAATGAAAAAGATGTAGATCACATGTCAAGCAGTATGATACAATAATAATCCAATTTAGCTAGACCAGAGAATGAGGAAAAGAGACAGGAGATAATACAGCAACATCACTGGACAGCTGAATTGGATGTTCTCTGTATGTAGGCATGCAATGCCAGGTTATGATAATTGGGTTTAATCTTAAGCAGTCAGGAGTTATTTATTTCATTGATATGGGGGGGTAGCTGAGTCAGAGTCACAACTTATGAAAATTAATTAGTCATAAAATGGCAAGTGAATGTGAAATGGGGAAAATGCAGGAGGCAACGAGACAGCAATTGTCTATTCCTCAGAAAAGCATATTTCATTTGGCAAGATAGAAAAGCAGAGATATTAAACAGAGTTGACAGTTATGTTGATGCACTAAAGACAACTCAGATTTGTTGATCTTGGAAAATAGATTTGATGGTATATGCATAACAGAAGTAAGAGAGTTGGGAAGTGAATCTGTTGAAAATAAATGCTGTATCTCTGATATAAAAGAGGAGAAGGCAATGGCACCCCACTCCAGTACTCTTGACTGGAAAATCCCATGGACGGAGGAGCCTGGTAGGTTGCAGTCCATGGGGCCGCTAAGAGTCGGACACAACTGAGCGACTTCACTTTCACTTTTCACTTTCATGCATTGGAGAAGGAAATGGCAACCCACTCCAGTGTTCTTGCCTGGAGAATCCCAGGGATGGGGGAGCCTGGTGGGCCACCATCTATGGGGTTGCACAGAGTCGGACATGACTGAAGTGACTTAGCAGCTGATATAAAAGTTACATTAAATAAACATTATTTTCTATTTCTGTGAGCATATTCTCTACAAATATATTATGAATCCTCTGTCTGATCTAAGTCCTGTTCATTTAGTACTAATATATTTCATTTCAGTAAGAATTCCAGGTCCTTGACAATGTTAACAATTCTATTTTCTGTCCAAAGCAATGGTTAGAATAATGATAATGACCACTGTTAATCTGTTTGAATAGCAATTGACCAGTAGCAACTAATTTTAAAAATCTTTATAATGCCTCCAAAGATTTACCCTGATGATAACACTCAACTATAGTCAAAACTTTAGCTAACTAATCTGCAAGAAGCATACATTTTGTACAACATTTCTGAAGCAAAATGTGGATACATATCAAAAACTCTTTTTAAAAAGAGCCCATATCATTTTACACTGCAAATACACTTCTAAGAATGTATCCCAGACAATGAAACACTAATGTATTTATGTCAGCAATGTTAATAATAAGAGAAAACTGGGGATTACATAAAATATCCATTTCTTGAGATAAGTAAATTATGGCATATTAATTCACTGGCTACTCTATAATCATTAGCAAAGATGAAATACATGCATATTTACCAAAAAGACAATTCAATTCATTTGTGGCAGATGAAAAAGTAGTGTATAAAACTACACATATAGTATGTTGTTTTTGTTTTAGTTGCTAAGTTGTGTCCAACTTTTTTGCAACCCCATGGGCTATAGCCCACCAGCCTTCTCTGTCAATGGAATTCTCCAGGTAAGAATACTGGAATGGGTTGCCATTTCCTTCTCTACCTACATAATATAATCACTAATATATTACGTTAGAATACAAATTTCGAGTGTTTTAGAACATATCTATCCATATTTTTATATCTATACACATGATAGAGAAACATTTGCAAAGATTTGGAAGTACATATATTAAATATTAGGCACAATTATCTTCGGAATATGAGATTTGGGATCTGCTTTGCCCATATTGAAATTTTCTACAGTTGAAATATATTAAGTGTATTTTTTAAAATCCAGAGATTTTTAAATATTAAAATTGATCAAAGTTATTGCTATATCATAGAAGTTTGACTTATGACGAATATAAGTGAGTGGTACAGGTCAGATTATGAACTGAAGGGTGGCTTCCAATTTAGGGCCAAGCTGATCCCTCATGCTGGTAGGCTGTAGGAGAGGGCAGGCCGAGTCACAAGCACCTGGGCTGAGAGAGTAAGTCAGAACTGGATGGATGGGCTACAGTGGGGAGCTGAGCACATGCCCAGAGGTGGAGAGATGTGGTAGAAAGGTTGTGGTGTTGGTGGTGGTGGTTTAGTCATTATGTCCAACTCTTGCAACCCCATGGACTGTAGCCCACCAGGCACCTCTGTCTATGGAGTTTCCCAGGCAAGAATACTGGAGTGGCTGCCATTTCCTTCTCCAGGGGATCTTCCTGACCCAGGGATCAAACCCTTGTCTCTGCATTGCAGATGGATGTTTTTACTGACTGAGCCACGATGGGAGCCCTGCAGTGGAAAGAGTATGGAGAAACCATGTCAACGATGATCACTGCTAATATTGGGCTGGCCAAAAAAAAAGTTCATTTGAGGTTTTCTCTACCAGCTTATGGAAGAAAACTGAATGAACTTTTTGGCCAACCCAATACAATGTCAAGAACAAAAGCTTTGTTGTACTCTGATCTGAAAAACTTCCGTTTCAACTTCCTTAGTAATCAAACCATCTGTCTCAACATGGCCACATTTTCAAATCGTCTGATAGCTGACAAAAAGCTTTATCTGTGAAAAGACTAATACAAGATAGAAGTGGACAATGAGCAATCTAATAAGGTAGTATAGCAAATAGTAAGGAGGGCGGGGATGATGTCCCAAATAAAATTAAGAATATTTCTACATGAACCTGCTTATAATTCAGAGTAAAGACTTGGGAGGATTTTTTTTTTTAAGTGAATAATTCTCTATTCACTAAAGGAAATGTCCTTAGAAGAGCAGTGCTCAGAACAGCAAGATTTTGATGACGGGGATTGACCGAAGGTCAACCAAAAAATGCACTCTCTGGCTTTAGGAGAAAAAAACCATAGTCAGTATTAGCATTTTTCTGCTTGCTATCATCTTTGGGGGGCTTTTATATCATCATCATCATCATTATTAAAAACACATGTCAAAAAAAATACACATCATCAGCCAGTGTTCTTTAACAGGAAAGGGCTGGATTTGAATTGCTCAGATGTTTCTTTTAATTGTCAAAAAGTACATCTGGCTATTCTACCTCACCTACTGCCTCCTATTTTTTTCCCTTCTACTCCAAATGGAAATTTACTGATTATTTGGACAATATGTTAAGGTACCATGCAGTGTTTGGGCAAGAAATCCACAATAGAAGAGGCATGGTGGAAGCAGAGAACATTATCCATGTCTTCTCTCCTGAAGTGATGGAGAGCTGCCCGGAGATCAGCACAGGCCTAGGAAGAGGAGTACACACAGAAGATAAGGCCAAATATTTACTCTCCCTTATATGCTGCGTTACAGATGCACTTCCCAAACCCCAAGATTATATCTTGCTGACCGTCAGTTAAGATGGTTCACCTGGTAAAAGGAAAAAATTAGTTTAGCTCAAACAGGATGGACTTCCCAGGTTGTGCAGTGGTAAAGAATCCATCTGCCAATGCAAGAGACGCAAGACATGCAGGTTCAATTTCTGTGTTGGGAAGATCATCTGGAAAGGAAATGGCAACCCACTCCAATATTCTTGCCTGAAAAAGTCAATGGACAGAGGAGCCTGGCAGGCTACAGTCCGTGAAGTTGCAAAGAGTTGAACATGACTGAGTGACTAAGTGCATACACATACACACAGATTATCAGACTAAGTACAGTTGGACAAAGAAAAGCAAATATCATGCCGTATCATTTACATGTGGAATCTAATTTTTTAGAAAATGATACAGGTGAATTTACTTACAAATCAGAAGCAAGTCTTACAAATATCAAAAGTAAACCTATGGTTACTCAAGGGGAAACATGAGAGGATGTTTAATCAGGAGCTTGGGATAAATATATACACACTACTATATATAAGATAGATTACCAACAAGAATCTTCTGTATAGCACAGAGAACTCTATATTCTGTGATAACGTCTATCTAAAAAGAATATCTGTATATGTGTAACTGAAGCACTTTGCTGTACACCTGAAAAGCAACACTGTGAATCAACTATACTCTAACAAATTTTTTTAATAAAGTGAAAAAAAAAAAGCTAGCCCACATATTACAGAGAATTTATTAGCTTAAGCAACTGTAAAGTCAACAGATTGGGTAAACATCAGGTACATTTTTAGCAGGGTTCTAACTCCCCTTCTCTCTCTGTCTCTCAACTCTTCCCATATCAAAGTTTCAGCTTCATCCATGTATCACATTTTCTATGAAAAAGCAGAGACTACAGGTGTCCCAAAATTCTCAGCAATGTTTCTGAGCATTTAATGGACTTATTCATCTTCTCCTTAGTCAAATATTGCTCTAGACTTTATTTCCTGAACCAGACAGTTGGTTGGGGCAGATGGCGTTGCTTTGGTTGGTTTAGACAATTCAGGAAGTCTACTCAGACCATCTGTCTACTCCCCAACGTGAAAAAAGAGGAATGAATGTTGGTGAGTCAACTGATGTCCTTTCCAGTGAACAGATGGACTCTTTTTCCCTAGCTAATGACATATCTAAGTAGCTTTAAAGAGCAAAAAACGAGCTGAGGAATTTCTTAGTTTTCTTTTCTCCCGTTCACACTAATTCCTCTAAGGATGCATTTGGTTAAACCCTCAGTATGTTCATGGCACTATAGACATGTCAGCTGGGTTCAAGGGAATTCATAAGTCAAGACAAAGCAGATCAGAGCTAAATTAGCCTTTTCAGTAAGGAAAAGTACCCAAATTTCAGGAAAGATACCCTAAGGCCTATTTTAGAGTAAACTTGAGTAAGGAGAAAAGAGGGAAAACGCCAAAGAATTTAAACCAGAGGTGGGTAAATCAATGTCCTATATATTGATCATCCGTTTCAGTCATTTCTGTCCTGAAGAGGTGGGGTGGGCAAGAAGTTCAAATCCTCCATGAAAAAGTCATAGATTGCCACCATCTTTAAAAATCCGTAAAGAAAGTGAAGTCGCTCAGTTGTGTCCGACTCTTTGCAACCCTATGCACTGTAGCCCACCAGGCTTCTCCGTCCATGGGATTTTCCAGGCAAGAGTACTGGAGTGGGTTGCCATTTCCTTCTCTAGGGAATTGAACCCAGGTCTCTCACACTGCAGGCAGACGCTTTACTCTCTGAGCCACCAGGGAAGCATTTGGATGAAAATTCCAAAACCTAGAGGACACACAGATTGCTGTGGAGAGTCTGCCTCTCCTGGCTGCCCTCGAAGGCCTTCTTCCTCTGCTCCCATCTGCCTCCTCTTGTGATGGATGTCAATGTCACGTCACAAGCAGTACATCGATATACTTTCAAAGTCCTAGAACAGTCTGACATACTGTACACACTCAAGAAATACTTCTTCTTAAATGATAAATGCATGCCCCAGGCACTGTATTCAAACAAAAGAGGCCATGAAAACATAGACACACACTACTCCCATTTCTTCTCTGCTACTCCCTACCCTCCACTCTGCTCTGCATGCAGCCCCAGCTGTCCCCATACAAACCTGTTCCAGGCAAATCAACTTATGCAAACACAGGCATGTAAACCCCTGCATATATATAATTGAGTCACCTTAGCTCTATGAATGAAACCATAGGAAGGTAGGTAGATAGAAAAATGATAGAAATGNTACCAGGCTCCTCCGTCCATGGGATTTTCCAGGCAAGAGTACTAGAGTGGGGTGCAATTGCCTTCTCCAACTGCTGAGCATGTATCTGGAGAAAAACAGGTTCAAAAGGATACAATACACTTCAGTGTTCACTGAAGAACCATTTACTATAGCCAAGACATAAAAGCAAGTTAAATGTCAATCCATAAAGGAATGGATAAAGAAGATGTGGTATACATATACAATGGAATATTACTCAACTATGAAAAAGAATGAAATAATGCCATTTGCAGCAACATGGGTGGACCTAGAGATTGTCATACTGAGTAAAATACGTCAGAGAAAGAGAAATATCATATGACATCTGTAGAATCAAAAAAGAAATTATACAAATGAACTTATTTGAAATACACAAAAATTCAAGACTTATAAAATGAAATTATAGTTACCAGGGAAGGGCTGGGGGAAAGAGACAGTTATGGAGTTTGGGATCGACACATACACAAACTGCTATATTTAACATGGATAACCAATAAGGACCTACTATATATAACACAAGAGACTGCTCATCAGCATGTGGCAGCATGGATGGGAGGAGAGTTTGGGGTAGAATGGATATATGTATACATGTGGGGGGGTAAATTTGCTGTGCACCTGATAACTTAGGTGACATTCAGTTCAGTTCAGTTGCTCAGTCGTGTCCAACTCTTTGTGACCCCATGAACTGCAGCACGCCAGGCCTCCCTGTCCACCACCAACTGCCAGAGTTTACCCAAACTCATGTCTATTGAGTCGGTGACATCATCCAACCACATCCTCTGTGGTCCCCTTCTCCTCCTNTTGTGTTTTTTTTTTTTTTTAACCTGTGTACACCTGTGGTGGATTCATGTCGATGTATGGCAAAGCCAATAGAGTATTGTAAAGTCAAATTTAAAAAAATAAAATAAAATAAAATAAAAAAATAAAATCCAAAAGAAAAACAAAAACAAAAACAAAAAAAAAGAAAATGATATAATGGACCCTTAAAAAATACCTCAAAAATTTATTCAAAAGCAAAAGCTATCATCCTCATTCTCAAATTTACACAATGATAAGACAAAAACTCAACGCAGATGCGTGTAACGAATCAACTGAAAATTGTAAAATGGTTTCCCAGATAGTTATGTAGCTAAGGATGATATCAAAGATACACTTGGAGAAAGCTTGGATAAAAGAAGAGACAGTCTGTGTTCTTGTAAAAAGGTTTAACATGATAAAGAGCACAATTCTCCATAAAATTTAATTCATAGATTCAATGTCTTTCCAACCAAAATTCCAGTGATTTTTTTCTTTTTAATCTGGGGAAACAATCCTAGAAAGTATGTAATGGATTAATTCATAGCTTTTTTTTTTAACTTTACAATATTGTATTGGTTTTGCCACACATCAACATGAATCCACCACAGGTGTATATGTGTTCCCAATCCTGAGCCCCTTTCCCACCTCCCTCCCCATACCATCCCTCTGGGTCATCCCAGTGCACCAGCCCTAAGCATCTTGTATCCTGCATCGAACCTAGACTGGTGATTCATTTCTTATATGATATTATACATGTTTGAAAAATAAAAATGGAAGGAAACTAGCTCTATAAATTATTAAAAATAAGTGATAAAACTAAAAACAACATTTAAAGAAGGTACTTATACAAGAGAAAATTTTATCTAAAGGCCTAAAAATATGTAAAATATATTTACATAATGCTTCAAATCAATGGAGAATGAGAAATATTATTAACAAATGGTGCTAGAAAAATTGATTAACAGGGACAGGAATAAGAAACTCACATCCCATCATCAAAATATACCTTGGTGACAAAAGAATGCAAATTGAAAAAATAAGGTACTATTTAATAATTAGGGCAACCTGCCTTGGGGACAATTTGATAATATATATCACAGGTTTTTAAATATGCATCACCTTTACTCAGAAATTCAATTTTTATTATTGAGAATTTGCACAATGGAAAATAACAGAGATATGAATAAAATTAAGCTGATAAAGATGTTTACTAGACTCTTAATAACTTTATCACAAAAAATTGTTATTCATTTATTTAGCTGTGCCAAGTCAGCTGCAGTATGTGGGATCTAGTTCCCTGACCAGGGATCGAACTCAGGGCACCTACATTGGGAGTACGGAGTCTTAGCCCTGAACCACCAGGGAAGTCCCTATCAGAAAATTTTAAATTGTGTAATATAAAGGAACTATTTAATTGAGTACTATAGATGCAGTCACTAAAAACATTATAAATAATAATCTGAGAAAATATTTATAATCTGGAAAAAGCTATATTGCATTGTTGCTTTTATGTAGACCTTATACAACTTTCTGGTAGCCAGTTGTACCCTCTGAGATAAGAACAGCATTTATAATCTGAATATTTTTTCTTTTTCTCACCTTATTGCACTTAGGCCCTCTGTACAAGGTTGAATAGAACTACTGAAAGGTGACATCCTTGCCTTGTGCGCAACCTTAGGAGGAGAGCATCTGGTATTTCACCACTAGTATGAATTAGCTATAGAAATTTTGGAAATGACCTTTACTGGGTGGGATAAGGAATAAGTTCCTTTCTAATCTTAGTTGTTTTTTTTTTTTTTTTAAGAAATAGTACTAGATTTTATCAAATTTTTTTCTGCATGTATTGAGATGACCATGTAGTTTTGCCTTTTAGTCTGTTAGTATTATGAATTACACTGATTACTTTTTAATGTGAAACCAACTTGTGTTCTTGGAATAAACGGTACTTCACCATAATGTACTATCCTCTCTCCAAGTAGTAAGCTGGGAAAATACTGGAAATCACACTGTTTTTCATCTCTCAGGAATCACTGTCCTTTGTTGCCTGAAGTCCGAAGACTTGAAAATGTGATTTCATATACACATACATATATATATGGATGTGTGTGTATATGTACATGTGTATGTATGTGTGTGTTTATATATATACACACGTGTAAGTGTATATATATATGGATAGATAGATATACATACTGAATTTGTTTCACATAGGAGGGTAAGTCAGAGCTTACCCTGTTTCTCTATCTTGCCAGGAGCAGAGAAACTGATTGATATCATTTATTTTATTCTTCAAGAGATATAAGCTCTTTAGAAGCCAGTTCTAAAGAATTTTTGCCAAATCAATTTTACGTCTGAGTCTCTGAGAAAGACACACACAAGAGCTATTCTGAATGAAAAATCATGTTTTCTAGTATGTTAATTAGGACTACTTGAAACAAAAGAGGACAAATCAAATATAAAAATTAACAAAGTCTCTGTAGAAAGGACATGATCCAAAAAAGCTAATAGTCAAGAGAAATAAGTCAGACAAAGAAAGACAAATACTGTATGATCTCACATATATGGAAACCTTTAAAAAATGAACTCACAGATACAGAGAACAGACTACTGAATCCCAGAGTTGGGGTGAGGGGGTAGATGGGTAAGGGAATCAAAAGGTACAAACTTCTGGCTATAATATAAAAAAGCTTGGGGGATGTAATGTATAACATGGTGACTATAGTTAACAATATCGTGTTTATATTTGAGAGTTGACAAGAGAATAGATCTTAAAAGTTCTCATCACGAGAGAAAAATTTGTTAACAGTATGAGGTGACAGAGGCTTACTAAACTTACTGTGGATCATTTCGCAGCATATACATATATCAAATCATTGTGTTGTACACCTTAGTCCAATACAATGCCGTGTGTCAATCATATCTTAATAAAACTGGGGAGAGGAACTTCCCTGGATGTTCAGTGGTTAAGACTCTGAGCTTCCAATGCAAGGAGTGCAGGTTCAATTTCTGGTCAGGAAACTAAGATCCCACATCCTGTGCAGTGTAGTCAAAAAAAAAAAAAAATCCAGAATGCACAAGATATGAAGTCCAAGAATACTATACGAGAGCATACAGAAAACAGTGAGAACTTGTAAAATATAATCTTAAAAAACCTGGGGGGAAATTACCTCCAAGAAAAAGAGAAAGATCTGCAATAGCAGTTTTGATATATTCAATTAAAGAGTTGTTTGATGTTACAAAAAAGAAGAGAGAGAGAGAAAGAAAGAGAGGGAGGGAAGAACGAACAAATGAAGGCGTGAAGAAATGTAAAATGAAACAACACCAAAAGCTTAAAACAAAGGCTTGGAAAAAAGATACATCAAAAAAATAATAAATGAAGTTGATGAAACTATATTTTTAAGTATCAAACATTTAATGAGGCAAAGAGAGACATCATTTGATATTTTTTAAATGAGCAATTTCCAAGAAGATCATAAACAAAATAGCCTGAAATACATAAATGAAACAGAATTACAAGGATAAATTGACACATTCATGACTACAATCAGAGATTGTCCATCTCTTCCTCTCAGAAATTGATAGGATAATCAATTATTAGGGTATAAATTCTTAAAACATGGAGAAAGAATCTTATACCCAATACAGTAACTATTTTTTCAATTATGTATAAAGATTTACAACAAAATGACCATATATTAAACCAGAAAAGATATCTCATCACTCCCAAGAAAAGTAAATAGCCAGATGTTAAAATGAGAGGAAGTATTTGCTGTCTATATAACTGAAGAAATAATCTATAACTATGATTTCACTGTCAAATAATTAAGCAACAAATTAATTAAAACAAATAATTTCACTGGGTTATTTTTATTCTTTTAATGTGGCTACTGGAAAGTTGTGTGGCACATTCTATATTTCAACTAAACAATGTTGACCCAGAATACACAAGGAGTTCATGAAAATCAAAAAGGAACAAATAACAACAGTAACCTCAACAAAAAAATGAGCAAGAGATACAAACAAGTTATTTACAGAGGAGAAATGCAAAATAATCCATATGAAGATTTGCTCAAAATAGTTAAGATTGTTGTTAGGCGTGTTGCAATCAGAAGAGAACACAATAAGGTATTTTGAAGTTCTCAATGTATTGTCCCATAATTTGATTCTGGTATGTTTGTGAAGATTTATTGAGCAATAAACTTATGATTTGTACAAAGCTGTTCTTCGCATATTTTTAAACACCTACTCAACTACATGACGAAATGATTTTCAATGAGGTTGTTGGAATACATGGAATAGATACATACATACATATGTTTGCCAAACAATTTCCTAAGTGACTCTACTATGTTAAACATCTTAATATAGCATTTATTTTTTTATTTTAAACTTTTTATTTTGTATTAGGGTATAATCAATTAACAATGTTGTGATTTCAGGTGAACAGTAAAGGGACTCAGCCATACATATACATGTATCCATTCTCCCCCGTACTCCCCTCCCATCCAGGCTGCCACATAATTTGAACAAAGTTCCATGTGCTGTACAGTAGGTCCTTGTTTATAATCCATTTTAAATACAGAAGTGTGTATATATCCACCCCAAACTCCCTAACTATCCCTTCCCCCCATCCTTCCCACTTGTAATCATAAATTCGTTCTTTAAGTCTGTTTTGTTAGTTCATCTGTATCATTCTTTTTAGATTCCACATATAAGGATGTCATACAATATTTCTCCTTTCCTGTCTAAGTTACTTCATTCAGTATCACAATCTCTAGGTTCATCCATGTTGCTGCAAAGAGCATTATTTTATTCTTTTTAATGACTGAATAACATTCCTTTGTGTATATATACCACATCTTCTTTATCTTTTCCTCTGTCAATAGATATTTAGGTTGCTTCCATGAAACATCTTTTTGATAAATGTATTTAATGCTTATCATACAGAAAAAATAATAATTAAGAATAAGAGAAATCCAAGTCAAGCAGCATTGAAAAATACATATTGACAAAAATGTAAAAATGAATAATGTCAAGAGTTGTTAAGGATTTGGAGTTACAGGAACGCTTTGCACTGCTGTGAGAATGTGGATGGGAGCTTCCATTCTGGGGAACAATCTGCCACTACCTGGTCAAATTAAGTAGATACATATGCTATGACCCAGAAATTCCACTCTAAAACCTATATCCTAATGTAATTCTTAGACAGCAACAAAGGGGTATAGGGACAAGGATGCTCATTGCAGTATCTGTGGTGACCTAGAGTTGGAGGCAACTTGGGTATATGTCACTGGGAAAGAGAATACAAAATATAATATGTAGTACTTGAAAGCAGTAGATTATATTTAAACAGAGCGATTGAATGGACCTTAAAAGGGGATTCAGGATTGGGAGCTTGTGTACACCTGTGGTGGATTCATGTCGATGTATGGCAAAGCCAATAGAGTGTTGTAAAGTCAAATTAAAAAAAAATTATAATTAAAAAAAACATAATGGGTGGTAAAGAATATATGAAATAAATTGCAGTATATATCATATATATGTATATATGAGATACATCACTCAGCTAGAGCCAGATATCCTGGAATGCAAAGTCAAGTGGGCCTTAGGAAGCATCACTACAAACAAAGCTAATGGAGGTGATGGGATTCCAGTGGAGCTATTGCAAATCCTAAAAGATGATGCTGCATTCAATATGCCAGCAAATTTGGAAAACTCAGCAGTGGCCACAGGACAAGAAAAGGTCAGTTTTCATTCCAATCTCAAAGAAAGGCAATGCCAAAGAATGCTCAAACTACCGCACAATTGCATTCATCTCACACGTTAGTAAAGTAATTCTCAAAATTCTCCAACCCAGGCTTCAACGGTCTGTGAACTGTGAACTTCCAGATGTTCAAGCTGGTTTTAGAAAAGGCAGAGGAACCAGAGATCAAATTGCCAACATCCGTTGATTCATTGAAAAATAAAAAAGTTCCAGAAAAACATCTACTTCTGCTTTATTGACTATGCCAAATCCTTTGACTGTGTGGACCGCAACAAACTTTGGAAAATTCTTAAAGAGATGGGAATACCAGACCAGCTGACCTGCCTCTTGAGAAATCTGTGTGCAGATCAGGAAGCAACAGCTAGAACTGGACGTGGAACAACAGACTGGTTCCAAATTAGGAAAGGAGTGCATCATTGCCAAGGCTGGTCATTGTCACCCTGCTTATTTAACTTATATGCAGAATACATCATGAGAAATGCCAGGCTAGATGAAGCACAAGCTGGAATCAAGATTGCCGAGAGAAGTATCAATAACCTCAGATATGCAGATGACACCACCCTTACGGCAGAAAGCAAAGAACTGAAAAGTCTCTTGATGAAAGTGAAAGAGGAGAGTGAAAAAGTTGGCTTAAAGCTCAACATTCAAAAACCAAAGATCGTGGCATCTAGTCTCATCATTTCATGGCAAATAGATGAGGAAACAGTAAAAGACTATTTTCTTGGGCTCCAAAATCACTGCAGATGGTGACTGTGGCCATGAAATTAAAAGATGCTTGCTCCTTGGAATAAAACCTATGACCAACCCACACAGCATACTGAAAGAGAGAGACTACTTTGCCAACAAAGGCCCATTTAGGCAAAGCTATGGCTTTTCCAGTGTCATGTATGGATGTGAGAGGTAGACTATACAGAAAACTGAGTGCTGAAGAATTGATGCTTTGAACTGTGGTGTTGGAAAAGACTCTTGAGAGTACCTTGGACTGCAAGGAGATCCAACCAGTCCATCCNAGTTAAATAAGCAGGGTGATGATATACAGCCTTGATGTACTCCTTTCCTGATTTGGAACCAGTCTGTTGGTCCAAGTTTAAACGATTTCACTCATAACTATACACATACGTGTGAATAGGTAACCATCCTTTTAGTCTTTAAATGGCATTTGATTCGATTTCCCTGGTGGCTCACATGGTCAACAATCCACCTGCAATGTAGGAGAGCAGGGTGTGATTCCTGGATCAGGAAAGATCCCAGTGGAGAAAGGAATGGAAACCCACTCCAGTATTCTTGCCTGGAGAATTCCATAGACAGAAGAGCTTGGTGGGCTATATAGTCGATGGGGTCACAAAGGGTTAGATATGACTGAGTGACTGACACTTTCACTGACTGTAAATAAAAAATCTTGTTCAGCTAAAGAAAGCATGGAAATACACTTAGAAGATGTAGATACTAGATGATGGTATTTTGCTTTTAGGGATTTTTACTATTTTAGGATTAAAATGATAACTTTTAGTGATGATAAATAGGAAGCAGTCACATCAAAATTAAAACTAATTTGATTAACAATTTTAATAAGTTAAACAGTGAATCCTCCATCACATTACATGCTCAGTCACTCAGTCATGTCCGACTCTTTGCAATCCTATGGACTGTAGCCTGCCAGGGTCCTCTGTCCATGGAATTCTGCAAGCAAGAATAGTGGAGTGGGTTGCCATTTCCTTCTCCAGGGGATCTTCCTGACACAGTAATCAAACCCGTATCTCCTGCTTTGGCAGGTGGATTCCTTACTGCTGAGCCACCTGGGAAGCCCCTCCACCACATTCAGTTCAGTTCAGTTCAGTCACTCAGTCGTGTCTGACTCTTTGCAACCCCATGAATCGCAGCACNGTGGGCTGCCATCTATGGGGTCGCACAGAGTCAGACACGACTAAAGCGACTTAGCAGCAGCAGCAGCAGTCTAACATAGAGTTATCTATTCAATCCATTAGAATAGAGTTGTCTCTCGAGTGGAGGGTCTGGGAAGTGGGTCATGAGAAGAGAATCAAGGGATAATGATAATAAATAAGTGCAAGTTTGCATACATACAGCAGAGAGCTTCTGTGATGATAAACCTTGAACCAGGGTTACAATGAACTCACTCTTCAACTTTGATTGGAAAAAATGGTGCAAATTTTTGCATCTATCCCAAAACAAGCACTAAATTTGACCACCTAATATTTCTGAGTTTCCTGTCATCCAAGACAAGAAGGAAACACACAAAATTACAAATCTGGGTTATGTCAACAGAAACATCACTATTTGTGAGATTAGACAAACTTTCAGTTCAGTTCAGTCGCTCAGTCGTGTCCAACTCTTTGCGACCCCATGAACCACAGCATGCCAGGCCTCCATGTCCATCACCAACTCCCGGAGTCCACCCAAACCCATGTCCATCGAGTCAATGATGCCATCNAGTTCAGTTCAGTCGCTCAGTCGTGTCCAACTCTTTGCGACCCCATGAACCACAGCATGCCAGGCCTCCATGTCCATCACCAACTCCCGGAGTCCACCCAAACCCATGTCCATCGAGTCAATGATGCCATCCAATTATCTCATCCTCTGTCATCCCCTTCTCCTCCTGCCCTCCATCTTTCCCAGCATCAGGGCCTTTTCCAATGAATCAGCTCTTCACATCGGGTAGTCAAAGTATTGGAGTTTCAGCTTCAACATCAGTCCCACCAACAAACACCCAGGACTGATCTCCTTTAGGATGGACTGGTTGGATCTCCTTGCAGTCCAAGGGCCTCTCAATAGTCTTCTCTAACACCACAGTTCAAAAGCATCAATTCTTCGGTGCTCAGCTTAACTTTGTCCTAGCACTAAACTCCCAACATAAAATCTGCCTTAGAATTAGCACTAAAGATTTTTACACTGTGTTCAATGAAGCCCTTTAACAAGAGATCATGCAGGGGAATGTGAGGGTAAGAAAAAGTCTAGAGAAGGAAAAGTAGGGTGAGAGGGAAGACACGGCTCTACAGCCTCTAGTTTCCACTTCAACCATGTTCATCTATTATAAGCATGAAGTTTCCACATAAGCTTGTCTTTGAAGAAAGGATTTTGTGATTAAAAATAAAAAAGTCAGAGCCACTCTCCTGGAACTTTATATAAGATGTTGAACAATACAGTGAGAGTAGCCTCAACAGCGGTTATACAAAAGTTACATAGTCTTCACCTCACTGTTTCTTTTATCAACACTAGATGAAAACTGAAGGCATAATATTAGATCACCATTCTCAGAAAAGACATTTCTATGGGAAGCTAAAGTAATGTATTATGGGTGTTGTGTGTTTCTGGTAACAGAAACCACAAAAGCAAGAATGAGCTTAGAGAATCCAGAAGAATTGATGGTTACTGTCCTTTGGGCTAACTCTCCAAGATCCCTGTCAGGCTGCTTTCAGGAGATTTAACAGGTTAAGTACTCCAAGTTAACAGATATGTTCAATTATTGAGTGAAAGGGAGCCATTGATTTTAAGAAAAATTGAAGTGTTATTAAACACAAAGAGCCCAATTTGTATTTTTCTCCAAATAGTCTCCCAGCTCCTCTCCAATGTGTCAATGTGCATGGGCGTATACAAAAGAATACACACACACTTGCATCCAAGTGGGTTGCAGAATCACTTAGACATGTGTTCAGTCACTTCAGTCACGTTCAGCTCTTTGCAACACTATGGACTGTAGCCCACCAGGCTCTTCCATGGGATTCTCCAGGCAAGAATACTGGAGTCGGTTGCCATGACCTCCTCCAGGGGATCTTCCTGACCCAGGGAGTCAAATCTGCATCTCCTGCATTGCAGGCAGGTTCTTTACCCACTGAGCCACCCAGGAAACCCTAGAATCACCTATACGTAGGGTCAAATTTCCACAGAGAACAGCTTGCCATCTGCATAAATACTTGAATAGTGGCTCAACTGAAGTCCTCCTACTCAGCCATCCCAGGAAAGGGAAAAGTTCGGGGGGATTGCCTTCACAATTTTAAGATCAGTCATAACAAATCTACTTGACTATTAAAGACCCTAAATATTGTTCTAATTCTTCTTGTAGACCATCAGAGGGCAGGATATCAGACCCTAACATGGGATCAGGGACCCTGGACTTGATTCAGGGGTAAACAGAATTGGCTTACAGGCTGCCAAGCACAGACTCAAGGAAGATTAGAAAGTTGGCTCATGGACTTTCAAATTTTGGCAATAGTGGCATGGCTAATATTGAACTAACATCCATGCCAATGACAATCATAAACTCTAGACCATATATGAAAAATAACACACAACTATTTGAAGGCCTACAGACTGACCTATAGGGAGAATCTAGAGGGGTAAGACTTAATGAAGGGGAAGTTTCTTATCTTACTAAGGCTTCTGTAACAAACTCAGTGGTTTATTGACTCAATTCTGAAGGTTGGAAATCTTAGTGTGGGGCAAGATTGGGTACCTCTAAGAGCTGTGAGAAAGAGTCTATTTGATGCCTCTCTCCAAGCTTCTGAGGTTTGTTGGCCATCACTGACATCCCATGGCGTGTAGAAACATCATCCCAATCTCTGCCTTCATTTTCACATGGAGCTCTCCCTATGTGTGTGGGCCTGTGTCCAAATGTCCCTGTGGTTAGGACTCACCCTAATGACCCCATTTCAACTTGATTATCTCTGCAAAGACCTTATATCCAAATGAGGTCACATTCTGAAGTCCTGGGGGTTAGGACTTCAACAGAGGAACTTGCCAGGACACAATTCAACCCACAGCAGTAAGAAAACTGGATGATAATGGCACCTGACTTTTCATCTCCCAGTACAGCTGGGTCCACATGGCACACAGAAAATAGATTATGAGCAGAAAGCAGTCGTCTTACTGGGCTGCAAAGTCAGAGATTGGAACGTAGGGTTGTCATAGTGGCTAGAAATTGAAGAGGGAAATTCCAGAAAAGACTGGGCCACCAAAGGGTGAGGCACAGAACATGCATAAAATCTGCCTTCAAAATCTTAGCTGAATTCTAAGTTGCTCCCACGTTGAGTAAGGCTCTAATAAATCCAGTGAAAGCTGTTACTTGTAGGGTAAAAGAGGTAGGAAGAGTCAGTTCAGGCTGCTATTAAAAAAAAAAAAAGTACAATGGTGTAAGTGGCTTAAACAAGAGATATGTATTGCTCACAGTTCTGACAGGTAGGAAGTCTAAGATCGAGGTGCTGGCAGATTAAGTTTCTGGTGAGAGCCTGCTTCCTGGTTTGCAGACGGCTACCTTCTTGCTGTCCTCCATGGAAGAGAGGGAAAGAGCTCTGTTTCTTCCTCTTCTTATAAAGACACTAATCCCATTTGTGAGTACCTCACCAGCTCAGACAGTAAAGAATCTGCCTGGCAATGCAGGACATGCAAGAGATTCAGGTTCGATCCCTGGGTAAGGAAGATCCCCTGGAGAAGGAAATGGCAACCCACTCCAGTATTCTTGCCTGGAGAATACCATGGACAGAGGAGCTTGGCAGGCTATAGTCCATGGGATCGCAAAGAGTCAGACATGACTGAGCTGCTAACACCCTCATGGTCTCATTTAAATCCAGTTATCTCCCAAAGCTTCCGTCTCCAAATGCCATGACATCAAGCCTTAGGACTTCAACATATGATTTTGGAGGAGGTATAAGCATTCAGTCCATAGGAGAGATATTGCAACAGCTACCTCATGTTGAAGAGAGAGTTTGGGGTTCAAACAAACCTAGTATAGAGGTCTTTGGCAAACCCCAAAAGCCTTCCTATGGCAAGTCCCCTAATGCAAAGAGCCAACTCATTGGAAAAGACTTTGATGCTGGGAAAGATTGCAGGGAAAAGAAGAGGGCATCAGAGGCTAAGATAGTTAGATAGCATCACCAACTCAATGGACATGAATTTGAGCAAATTCTAGGAGATATTGAGCAATAGAGGAGGCTGTCATGCTGCAGTCTCAGGGTCACAAAGAGTCAGACACAACTTGATGATTGAACAACAACAACAAGGGTGATAACTTTCAAAGCAGAGACTATATCCGAGCCCCAATCTTAGGGAAAAACGGAAATAGAGCCATCCTGGAAGAGCCTGAAATCAAACCTCCACAAATCGCGCTGCTCTGTCAGTGATTATCTGCTTCATAGAATAAAACACCCTTCAGTGTAGGAAAACAGAAACCAGAACCTCTAGAGTGTATCATCCCTAATGTCTAAAAGATAATCAAATGTTGTTGGGCATGCAAAAAAGTAGAAAAATGTGACAAATAATCAATACATAAAATAATCAATAGAAATAGACCCAGAAACAACACAGATGTTGGAAAGATCTCTTAAGTAACTGGGAGAAAAATAAGGGTTTAAATGAGGCATTTGCTTTGGGTGTAAAATTTAGGGAACTTCCCCCAAAAGTTCAATTGTCAAAATAATATAATGCAGTATTTTAAAAAATCAATATCAATGCAGATGTTAACAAATATCAAAAATNGGGTTTAAATGAGGCATTTGCTTTGGGTGTAAAATTTAGGGAACTTCCCCCAAAAGTTCAATTGTCAAAATAATATAATGCAGTATTTTAAAAAATCAATATCAATGCAGATGTTAACAAATATCAAAAATTTAAATAAAGATAGAATCAATAGCAATGCCAAACTAAGCTTTATTGAAACATGGGGGGAAAGGAAAAATCAAAAATATTGATCCCGTCTTTATTTTTAATTTTCTGTCAGGAAAAAAAAAAAGATAAAATATCAGGCTACGTTTTTCCAAATCTAGATAAAACAATACCAAGGAGCCACGAAGCCCAGAAATGTACCCATAGGACAGAAACAAAGAAATCCTCTCTGAGGGGTATCATCATCAAATTGCTGAAAAAGAAAGAAAGAAATCACAAAAGCCATCTGAAAAATACACATAGCAACAGGACACCAACAACTGGAATAGTGACTGACTTATCAGAAAACGATGGAAAACGGAAAGTAACATAAGGGTATCTTTAAAGTGCTGAAACAATAAAAATTTAAAAATAAAAAATGTTGTATCCAGTGAAAACATGGATATATTTTCATATCCATTAAAGTTTCGAAAGACTGAAGGCAAAATCAAGATATTTTAGATCATTGAAAGCACAGAGTATTCATTGCTAGCAGACCCATGCCACCAAAAAAACAAACAAAAATAATTGGTTAAAGGAGGTTGTTCAGCACCAAATGGAACGGTGGATCTATAGGAAGGAAGAAGAGCATTGAAAATGGTAACTACATCAGTAAATTTCTCTATCTTTTTCTTAGAGTTTTTCAAAGAAAATTGACTACAGCAAATAGTAATAATGTAATATAAGACTTATAAAATATGTAGAATTATGTACATGAAACAATAGAACAAAAGACATTAGGGATACATGTAATTACATTTTCTGTAGATTCTTACATTAAACAAAGCATGGTATAATATTACTTTCAGGTGTATGTGATTAAATTAAGTATCAATATCACAATCCCTAGGCAAAAGATTCTTTAAAAAAATACAAGGACATATTAGCTATAAAGCAAATAAAGATAGATTAAAACAGTCCCATAAATCCTTGAGAACCTTCATTGTTTTCACTATTCTCTCTGCTGTTCAGATCTGATAATGTTGTTTCTACCTTCCTCTGACGCTATTCTAGGAGAGGCACTGCCCTTTACCGATAGGTGGGGGTAGAAGTTCAGGTTCCCTACTTGGACCCTCAGGTGGGAGGGGTCTTGTTACCACTGGGCAGGGCTGGGAGTTCTGGGTCTCCACCAGGACCCCCAGTGAAACCACCTGGCTGGAAGATGGGGGGTTCTTCATACATAGTCACATGCAGTTCTTAATCTAGCCCCTTTGACCAATCGGGTGGACTACCCAGTTTCACATGCAGCTCTTTGGAACACTATGGACTGTATGAAGCTGGTCAGGCTTGTCTGTCCGTGGGATTTCCCAGGCAAGAAAACTGGAGTGAGTAGCCATTCCCTTCTCCAGGGGATCTTCCCCACCCAGGGACTGAACCTGGGTCTCCTACATTACAAATGGATTCTTACCATCTGAGCCACCAGGGAAGCCCCAGATGGGAAGCCCTGGATGGGAGGCAAAGCCTCCTTAATTTTCTCTGTGTGATCTCTCCTGAGGGGTGACAGCATGGTGACTAGAGTCCTCACTGTTCATTGGCCCTTACCTCCAGGCCCCACCATGGCACGGGCACCTATTACAGCCTTGCGAGAGTCAGAATCCTGGATCCCCATTTGGCCTTAGCTGGTGGCACAGCACTATAGTCTCTTTCCTGGTGCTTGTTTGGAGCACAGTAGTTAGAGTCTAAATGTTCTCTGTCTTGCTTTTCCTGGGCCTCTTGCTAGAGAGCAGGCTTGAGGCGGGGGTGGGTGGTTTTTTTCTCTCTGCATCTGTTAACATGCCTGGGTTGCCTATTTCTTTAGCTCCAAAGTGAAAGTGAAGTCGCTCAGTAGTGTCTGACTCTTTGCCACCCCATAGACTGTAGCCTACCAGGCTTCTCTGTCCATGGGATTCTCTAAGCAAGAGTACTGGAGTGGGTTGCCGTTTCCTTCTCCAGGGTTAGCTCCAAATATGGATATAAAAGATAAGAAGACTGAGGGAACTCACCATTAGATCTTTCCTCAGGTCCCAAAAGCCCTTACAGCGTGCCTTCTTTCCTCAGCCTTTCAAAGTCTCCTTCTGCTTGTTTTATATATAAGGTCCACGATCTTTTCATTGTACTTAGCAAGAGGAATAGGGAAAACTACACCTACTCCATCTTCCCAAGATGGTAGTGCTGAATTGCTTTTCTCTTTTACACTGTTTTCTCTTCCAGTGAAATACTTTGAGGACAAGATGCGAACTCCCTTCTTTTTGGTTTCTTCAGCACCTGGCCATGATTGTGCTCAAGAATGAATGTTTGAATGAGTGTAGTGCCTACGGGCCCATGAAGAACCCTCTGCAGGAGCCGGCTCTTCCCACTCTGCTTTCCCGCGTTTTACATGCTGAGACTATGGGTATTTCTTCCCTCTGAGCATATGGCTGAGACTCTGAAATTCCACATTCTGTGTCAAGGGCTTACTCTCTGCTTTGACTGTGTGCTGTCTTAACGGCCCACCGCAGGGAAAACAGACCAGAGAGGAGGAAAGTACAAAGGCCAGAGTTCTAAAGTGTCAGGAGGACATGCCCTTCAGCAGAAAGTTCCCAGAGAAGAAAACACCAGAAAGCCTCGGGAAGGATTGTGCCCAGATGTTTTCATCTCATCTCTCCATTTGCTGCTGCCTCTGAAGCTGCTGGGTTACAGTCAGAGCAAACAAAGCAGGGGCACTTGGGGGATTTCTCAAATTGAAAGAAAATTGCATCTCATTAAAATGTGTGCACACACTCACAAACCCATCGAGTATGCGAGTTGTGGGTTACAAGAATTCCCACACCGCTGGGTAATTTATTCTGTTCCTATTCCCACGCTATTGAGACACACTGAAGTACAAACCAGCAAACATAAATAATGAACAGCTTTCGTGCCTTAATCAATCATAAACACTGTGTTAAGTCCCTCAGGAGAGACGTGATGAAATCCTCCATTCGTGGTTTGGGGTGCCCCTTTCTCATCTGGGATACTTGTGGGCCAGCATCTCCCCCTCTATGATGTTCCTGGAAGGGCCAAATCCCAGTCTGGGCCAGTCAGTCTCACACACTCCCATCCTTCAGAGGAACAGAGATGATTAAATCAGCCCTATACGATAAAAACAAAATTTAAACCACATAGGAAATAAGAAATTTTCTAGTAGTCACATTACAAAAAGTAAAAAGAAATAGATGAAATTATTTTTCATAATACATATTATACGCACAACAAAAATACAATTATTTCAATATGCAAACAATATTTTAAAAAATTATTACCAAGATGTTTACAACTTTTAAGTTAAATCTTGAGGTATAGCGTGTTTTTTATATTTATGGGGCATGTCAATTTGGACCAGCAAAGTTCAAGTGTCAACAGCTAGAGGTGGCTAGTGGCTACCATATTAGACGTATGCATGCATACATGCTAAGTTGCTTCAGTCATGTCCGAATCTTCACAACCCTATGACCTGTAGCCCAGCAGGCTCCTCTATCCATGGGATTTCCCAGGCAAGAATACTGGAATGGGTTGCCATGCCCTCCTCCAGGGGATTTTCCTGATTCAGGACTCAAACTTGCGTCTTTTACATCTCCTGCATTGGCAGGCAGATTCTTTACCACCTGGGATGGCCCACCATATTGGGTAGTACAGATCTAAACCATGAGTGAATAAATAAATGAGTGGGTGAGTGAAAGAATAAAGTTCAAGAGTGAATGTAAAACTGACCACTGGTTGGCCCTCATGCCCATCACATGTGCTGGTTAGAGGACAGTTCTGCTGGCAAGAACTCAACACCTGATCATTATCACCAGTGTGAATATTCCTGCCTTATGCTAATACGCCAGTTCACTCTTTCCAGACTTTTTTCCCATGCACACTTTGGTCCTCCCAACAGCCCTGGGAAGGTGGTAGGAATCTGTAGGAATGACAGGATCCCAGGCCTGATAGATGGCCCCACTCCCATCCTGCCACCCTCTCAGCTGTAGACAGACAGACAATGCCCCAGAACCACCACCATGAGAAATCCTGGGCTGAAGAAGCTCACTCTTCTCACGTCTCCTTGGCAGGAGTCACTTACCTCCACTGACTGCCTTTATGCTTCCACCATGTCTTGATCCGCACTTGGAGAGTGGTACCTGCCATGTTTTATACCAAAGGCAGCCAGATCCATGGATGTTTTCTGGAGGAACTGCCTTCCTGGAGCCGGTAATAAAGCCCAGCCTTGTACTGTAGACTGTACAATACAGTTCACCAAGAACTCTCACACAATCTCTAATCTCTCTCTTTTCAGGACCGGCCCAGCCCAGCCATGCCTCAGCTTGGAAGGACAATTCCAGGATGAGGGTCTCAGAGCCCAGGGTGGACTCAGGCAGGACATTTTACCCAGAACACAGGCAAGGGCCATTGAGTGACTGTACACACAAACAGGCCATGAGACCCAAAAGTCATATTTGTAAGGAATCAAGAGGCCAAGGTGGCCAATTATTACAATCAGAGGGGAACGTGGAACCAGATGGGATTAGAGAGAGAGACAGGACCCAGTCAGACATGTTGGCCTGGAAAGTGAAATTAACCCTCAAATTTCTGTAGAGACAGAAAACAGATGAGTGGCTATCTGAGGGCAGGGCTGGGAGAGGAAGAATGGGGAGTGACTGGTTAAAAGGTGTGAGGTTTTCTTTTTGAGTGATGAAAAGTCTCAGAACGAGGTCGTGGTGATGGTCACACAATATTGTGAACGTACTAAGTGCCACTGAATTGTACACCTCAACAATAAAAAAACAATTCGTGTTAGAACTCAAAGCTTGTCATCAAGACGAGCTCTCCTTCCCCGTCAACTAAGCCTACACAGCCCAGTAGAGACTTTTTCTGAGGCTCAAGGACATCTTTGTGCTTGTGCGCTAAGTTGCTTCAGTAGTGTCTGACTCTTTGAGACCCTATTGACTGTAGCCCATCAGGCTCCTCTGTCCACGGGATTCTCCAGGAAAGAATACCGGAGTGGGTTGTGATGTCCTCATCCAGGAGGGCTTCCCAACCTAGGGATGGAACCTGCATCCTTGTGTCTCCTGCATTGGCAAGTGGGACTTGCACATTACCACTAGTGCCACCTGGGAAGCCCAAGCACATCTTCAGAGACAGGCAAAATCAGGCAAACTGTGAACGCCCTGCCACACCCACGGACAGGCACACTCAATCAGCAGCAGAGCAACCCGGCAGAGAAGACTGGGAATTACCCACTGCCAAGTCAGGAAGATTTGATGCCTTCTGTCTGACAAGAGAGCACAGAGCCCAGTCAGGGCATGAATGTGATATAAAGGGAAGCATCCTAAAGTCCTAAACTCCATTCCTCAGCTCGTTAGGGAACTTCAATCTCTGAAATTTGTAAACCTTTCTTGAAGTTATTTATATGCTCAGCTAGTGCAGTATCTCTTGGGGATAAAGAGTTGCATAAATTTATACTACTCACTGGGCAAAGCAGAATTCCCTTTAGTTCTCCTAAAATTATCTCCTGTCAAGTTTTATGGGGATGGAAGAGAAGGAGGAATTTAGGTCTAAGACGTCAGGATTCCAGCACATACTCTCTCTTTCATGATCAGCTTATCTTTCATCTCATCATCTCTCAGACTTGATCTTTCCAGACTTAAAAACTCTAATTGCTCCCCCGTCTCTCTTGATCACTTTAGTTGCCTTTTCTATAGCTTTTACCTATTTGTCTTTCCTCTCTCTCCCAAAAGGGAGTGATGAGAATCTCCTGAAGTATTGAGAGACATTGAAGCAGCAACATCTACCATTACTGAATCTGCTAAATACCTGGCCCATCAGATGCATCTGTGCATTTAAAAGTGAAGGAAGTCAAAAAAAGAAAAATAAATACTGGATATTAACCCACATATGTGGAATCTGAAAAAAAAAAATTGGTATAGACAATCTCATTTACAAAGCAGAAACAGAGACACAGACATGAAGAACAAATGCATGGGTACCAAGGGGAAAGGGGGCTGGGATGAATCGGGAGATTGGGATTGACATCTGTACACTGTGCTGTGCTTAGTCACTCAGTTATGTCTGACCCTTTGTGACCCCATGGGCGGTAGCCTGCCAGGCTCCTCTGTCCATGGGGTTTCCCCAGGCAAGAATATTGGAGTGGGTTGCCATGCCCTCCTCCAGGGAATCGTCCCAACTCAGGGATAGAATCCAGGTCTCCTGCATTGGAGGTGGATTCTTTACGGTCTTAACTACCAGGGAAATCCAAGAATACTGGAGTGGGTCACCTACCCCTTCTCCAAAAGATCTTCCTGACCCAGGAATCAAACAGGGGTCCTCCTGCATTGCAGGCTGACTCTACCAGCTGAGCTACCAGGGAAGCCCATATATACACTATTATGTATAAGATAAATAACTAATGAGCACCTACCATATAGCATAAGGAGCTCTACTCAGTGATCTGTGGTGACCTAAATGGGAAGGAAATTCAAAAAGGAGGGGATATAGCATATACATATGGGGCTTCCCAGGTGGCGCTAGTGGTAAAGAACCTGCCTGTCAATGCAGGAGACATAAGAGATGAGGGTTCAATTCCTGGGTTGGGAAGATCCCCTGAAGGAGGGCATGGCAACCCCCCACTCCAGTATTCTTGCCTGGAGAATCCCATGGAGGAGCATGTTGGGCTACAGCCCATGGCGTCGCAAGGAGTAGGACTCGACTGAGCAACTTAGCACATGCACATGCATATGTGTACATACAGCTGATTCACTCTGCTATACAACAGAATCTAACACAACATTGTAAAGCAACTATACACCAATAATATTTTTTAATTATAAAAAATAAATAAAATTCACACCCTCTTCGTAGGCTTGCAGGTCTTCACAATCCAGCCACTGCCTTCCTATCCAGCCTCATCTCATATCACTCTGCTTCTTGCACACAGAGCTTTGGACACTCTGGCTTCTTTCAAATGCATCAGGATTCTTTGAACCTCAGAGTCCTTATACATGTTCCCCATTTAACAGAAAAGACACTGTGCCTGTTATGGGGAAAGTACTCCATATGTATTTGTTGAGTGATGACGACTCACAGCTTAAGCACCTTCTAGGCTCTAGAAATTCAGAGATGAACAAAATACCGTCTTATCTCAAGGGAATCTCAACCTCCTGGGAAAGAGAGAAAAGTAAAGCAGTAACGACCACAAACAGCAACTGCATCTGTGCTATGGCAGGGACACAGCAGAGTTAGGGATCACAGAGGAGGGTCACATGATGGGTATCAAGAAAGGCTTCCTGGAGGAGGTGACCCTTAACATGAGCTTGGAAGGATGAGGAAGAACTGTCCAGTGGTGGAAGGGGAGCCCTTTCCAGGCAGAACAAACCACATGACTAGAGTCACTGAGGAGTGAGAGGGCTCTGTGAGTAACCGGAAACAGGGAGATAGCAGATGACAATCCAGGAGACACGTAATGAAGGGTCTCAAGTAGCCAAGTCTTTTCAGAACCTCCCCAGAGCCCGGCACCAACACATGTTCAAACAGGAACAGGGAACAGCCCTCTCAGAGCATGGAAGCTCCAAACGGAGCTGCTGCCATCAGTCCTGCAGACTCAGGACTTCCCTGGTGGTCCAGTGGTTAAAGAATCCGACCATCAGTGCAGGAGACATGAGGTCGATCCCTAGTCAGGAAATACCCCACGTGCCGTGGGGCAACCAAGTCCCTGTACAACAAGAGAAGCCCCTGCAATGAGAAGCCTGAGCACTGCAAGGAAAATAGTAGCCCCCGCTCACCGCAACTAGAGAGAAAGCCCTCACACGGCAACGAAGGCCCAGCACAGCCAAAATAATTAACTTTAAATAAAAGAATTTTTAAAAATTCTACAGACTTACTCAGTTTCTTTCATCTCCTTCCTGTGGAGCAGATACTCCTTGGTGACTCAGATTCTAAAGGCTGTCAATATTCAACACCCATTCACTGGAAACCCACAACACGCTGGCATGACACCAGGAGTGGAGAAAGTGCAAAGAAGATTATCCCAGGCCGTTCAGTTTTTATCCACACACTGATGTTCTCACCCTCATTCACACACACAGGAGAGTCATCCCTCACCCTTTAGTCCAAGACCAACTGGCAGCACCCTGCTGAGGACCGTCCCTCCTCTGAGTCTCCCACTCACTCCAGTACCTCCCTGAAGATGCCTGGGAGTGTACTGACCAGAGAAAAAGTTTCCATGATGACATGAGGGGGAGGTTCAAACAAACCCACATGGGAGAGTCAGCATCTTGCCTAAAAGTCTTGGACAAGGTGATGCCCATGAGCAAGGGATCCATTTTGGTTAAGTCTGGATCCAGCTCTCCAACCAGCTGGAGTCCCTTGGAAGCAAAGCCTCTTTGTCCTGAATCCCACTTGGAGACAGTCACCTGGGTGTTTTGGACTTTCAAGACTTTGGGTAGGTATGCCCAGCTGCCTTCCTCGTATATCTTCCTGGAGACCTCCCACTGGCATCTTCAACATCTAACTCCTGGTCACCACCACTGTGAAGATCTCCTCAGTGGTGCCACAGCACATCTGGTCATCTGAAGAGGCTGATGCCACCCCCATGAGATGGTGACCTCCCCAAAGACAGGGACCACATCATTCATCTCTCTCCCCACAATATTAAACCTCATGCAGGCACATGGTAAAACCTTGGTTGAGATGAAAAAAATCAGAGAAACCAAGCGGGTTTGTTCTGTGCATAAAATAGATATTAATAGCTGGTGGGAAGCTGCTATATAACACAGGGAGCTCAGTTCAGGGCTCTGTGATGACCTAGAGGGGAGGGATGAGGGGTGGGGGGAGGCTCCAGAGGGAGGGGATATATGTGTACACATAGCTGATTCAGGGATTCCCAGGCGGCTCGGTGGTAAAGAATCCACCTGCCAGTGCAAGAGACACNGCTCAGTTCAGGGCTCTGTGATGACCTAGAGGGGAGGGATGAGGGGTGGGGGGAGGCTCCAGAGGGAGGGGATATATGTGTACACATAGCTGATTCAGGGATTCCCAGGCGGCTCGGTGGTAAAGAATCCACCTGCCAGTGCAAGAGACACAGGAAACACGAGGTTGATCCCTGTTTCAAGAAGATCCCCTGGATTAGGAAATGGCAACCCACTCCAGTATTTTTGCCTGGAAAATTCCATGGACAGAGGAACCTGGCAGACTACAGTCCATGGGGTTGCAAAAAGTTGGACAGAACTGGGCACTCACACAAGCACACAGCTGATTCACACTGTTGTACAGCAGAAACTAACAACATTATAGAACAATTAAAATTCCAACAAAAAAGAGGGGAGGCAAGCTCCTTTCTGGCTGATGAAAAAGTTGCTGGATTATAAGGCCAGCATCTCAGCTGCCCTCATGCCTGGGGATACCAGTAAGCACTTGGGTTGATGGCTCTGCTAGAGGACATGACTCCTGAAGACTGTACTTGCTGGTGGTGGATGGGTTGCTTTGCTGAACCACCTCACATAGTCCCACCTTCCTTCAACAATAGTGAGACCCTGAGCTTAGCTATGTTGGCTCAAACCTGAAGCATCCAGCTATTACCCTCTGCAACAATGGCCTCGGGGGCAAGTATATAGAGAGAAGCATGCAGAACAATTCTGAGCATCCTTCCAGACCACCTGGCCTCTGCAAGTGATGCCACCAGCAGCCCCAAATTCTGCTTCAGACTGCAAGCCAATGCCAATGCCCCATCTGGCTGCACCGGGACAGAGAGGCAGGTCCCAGACAGAATGCTGTAAGCCCCCTTTCCCTTGCTCCTCCCCTCAAGGTAAGATGCTCTAGAGGTGATTCAGCAGACAATCATAAAACTACTCTCCAGGGTAGAGGGTAGAAGAGAGTCAGAGATTGGGACCACAAGCCTTGAAAAGGGACAGCAGCAAGATCTCTAGGTTTTATTTGTCCATCTCATACATGCCAGACTGGGCATGGAAGAGTCCACAGCCCAGAACCACTAGGTAAAGACAGAGAATTCAAGAGAAAGAAAAGGAAGCCTGCTCTCTCTGGCGAAGGAGCTGGGAAGGGAGAAGACCAGCAAAGTCTTGGCAAGGAAATCCTTACCCAGTAGCCCAGTCTGCCCACATCAGCACCACCTGGGCAGGCCTACCCATTCCCACCTCATGAGGCAAACTGGATAAGTGTCCTCTTGTCCCACCACATCCACCCTCCCATCTCAAGGAAAAACTGGGGTCCATCCCCTGGCAGGCCCGCCCTCCACCTCTGGGAGCTGCCCCTGGGAACCCCACACCTCACACTCCTCTCAGATCAGCACCCAGGCTGTCTGCCCCCAGTGCACCTGCTCACTAGGGCCCCGCCTGTTCCAGCTACCACGCTGAGCCCTTAGGGGCACCCACACTGTACCTGCCACCCACCCTTCAACATTCTTTTATTTCCAGGTTACACTCTCTTGCAAGGATCCCTGAGCGACAGAATTTAATGGAACATTCCAGAGTTTCTTCCTCCCCAGAATAAGTATATGCCCCCAGCAACAGCAGGACCAGAGGTTTTTGATAACAGTCCTTACACTCCCAAAGGACTTCCCTGGTGGCTCACACATTAAAAAATCCACTTGCAATGTAGGCGACCTGGGTTCGATCCCTGGGTCAGGAAGATCCCTTGGAGAAGGGAATGGCTACCCACTCCACTATTCTTGCCTGCAGAATTCCACTAGCAGAGGAGCGTGGCGGGCTACAGACCAGGGGATCGCAAAGAGTCAGACACAAGTGAGCGACCTTCACTTTCATTTTTTCAATTTTCACTTTCTCTAAACACTCAGGGGCCCCAAGCCTCAAATCTGCCTGAGCCCTTTTCCATGGTCCTAAAAAACAGGTTCTTTCACGAGGCATCAGTTTATCCCATTAATTTCTCCTCTTCCCAGAACCCATTTTCAATTTAGCAGACATGTCTCGGGCTTCACTTGTAGCTCAGCTGATAAAGAATCCACCTGTAATGCAGGAGACCCCAGTTCGATTCCTGGATTGGGTAGTTCCCCCGGAGAAAGGATAGGCTCTCCATTCCAGTATTCTTGCCTGGAGGATCCCATGGACAGAGGAGCCTGGCAGTCGACAGTCCTTAGGGTCGCAGAGTCAGACACAACTGAAGCAACTTCACCCAGAGAACAGAGTAGCCCTGGCCCAGGTTAGCAGGCAGAGAGCTAGGGGGTGGGGAGTGCCCTCCCCAAGAGCCACAGTGGAGATTTGCTCCAGCTCAGTCTTGAGTCATCAACTTCATTTTGAGTGATTTAATTATGGTTAATTAAGTGGATTAACTGCTTTGTACTATATGAGTAGAAATAAATACCTCTTTTCTTCAGGTCTTAACACTGTTGTTTCAAGTTCACGAGTGTGCTAGACAAATGTGTTCTAACCAGCTCATCTCAGGTGGTTAAAATTAGAGCAAGACCAAGAAATCTGGGGAGGCTGCTGCTGTCCTTGAATAGTGGTGGATGGACCACACTCAGGGACCTCATCGCTGACACTGATGGATCCCTCTCAAAGGTTCTAGGCTACTTACACATATATTAATATCATCAGCTTATATGTTTCATAAGTATCACTGAAACCTGTGTGACATATAATCTCTTTTTTTGGTCCTACAGCTCTAAGGCAATGTCTCTCAAAGTATGATCCACAGAGAGCCTGCAACAAAATCACTCCAAGGTGGCTATTAAAAGGAAGATTTCTGAGTTCCACTGAGAACTCTGATTCGGGGTCCTGGGAAGTGTGGCCAGGGAGACACATTTTAAATGAGCCCCTTGATATTTCTATTACTCCACATTTTTAGTAATTTTTTGATTTATGTTCTCCTTACCAGATCACGATGACGATATTGATGTTGATAATGATGGCGATGGTGGCGATGAAAACAATGGTAATGATGACTGTGGTGGTGGTGGTGATGGTGATAATGGAAGACACAATAAGATTCCTTCACCTTCTGGTGCTTTACTATTCATAGAGCTCTTTCACTTTCATGCTTATTTCATGTAACTCTCACCAGGACTAGATTGCTACAATCTCATTTACAGATGATGAAGGAGCTGAGGTTTAGAGAGAAGTTGAAAGACTTCCCAAACTCCTCAAAGTACCTGCTCTGAGCCATTTCCTTTTCCAGAGGAGACAGTTTTACATGAGTCAATTCACTCTGAGCCTATCCCCAGACACCACAACCTGGAAGTTGATTGAGCAGAACTGATCGGGTCTCAGCTCAAGACCAGACGATCACTCAACTCAGGAACTAATCACAGGACCTTGAGTCGTGTTCTGTGCAGCCAGAAAGACTCCAACTCCCTGAACCAACTACTCCTTATCTGGTTAAGACCTACAAACCTCCTTACCTTTCACACCCATCAGAAATACCATATGGTAGTCAGAAGACCTGGTATTAGATTGTTGTGACTGTACCTCTGCTAACTAAATGGCTATCCCTAAATCCTAACAGAAATCTCATCCCCTATAGAATGACAAGTCATAATAAGATTAAATGAAAATTATGCTTGTGAAAGCAAAAGAAAAGTGAAAGTGTTAGTCACTTAGTTGTGTCTAACTTTTTGCAACCCCATGGACCATCCCGCCAGACTCTTCTGTCCATGGAATCCTCCATACAAGAATACTGGAGTGGGTTGCCATTTGCTCCTCCAGGAGATCTTCCTGACCTAGGAATCAAACTCTAGTCCCCGGCATTGCAGGCAGATTCTTTACCTTCTGAGCCATGCACAGCAGATTATGCTTGTGAAGATGCTCTGTAATTGGAAATTGTATAAGTATTATCTCATATGACTGTTAGAATCATTATCATCTTTTGGTCTCAAATTCAGACCTCCTTCCCTCTCTTCCCTGACAACTCTCCTCACCCACCCCTGACCCAGCCACCAGCATGGCTACATAGGCCCCCAACATCCCAGCAAAGAGTGGTTAGCAGTAATTCAAGGGTTGCTTTTCCTCTACAATTTGTAGCAGTTCAGAAGTCACAGCCATCAACTGTGTACAGAAAAGACGACATGTCACCAAACGGACTGTTACCTTCTTGGAAGTCAAGCAACGTAGATTAGAACAGAAATTATTTGGGATCTTCATCAGTTGGCTGAAATTGTTCAATGCTCAGTAATTCATTGACGTTTGCTACTAGATCATTGATTTTAGTGGTGAGTGTGTGTGTTTGTGTATGGGCAAATGTGAGTATATGCAGGCATGAGTGTGCATGTGTATGAGTGTCCATGTGTTTGCTCCATATTTGGTTGAGGCTCAAACAGAAAAGAAAAACAGAGGCCACCTCAAGTTCTCAGCAAGCTGACATTGCACCAAAGATCTGGGTCTGGGGGCTTCCAGTTTCATTCAGTCTTGCAAAGTCCTCCCAGGGCCACAAAGAGATCCCTACTGGACAGAAGGGTGTGGAGGGAGAGGTTCTCAGTATGAGACTGCTGGGAAATTCTTCCCAGAATACAAAAAGCACTACAGCCAAGAACAGGGTAACTAGAAACCCAAGGGCATCTTTAGAACCAGGCACCCTGAACCCAATGTGTCCACCCCTGCTTCAAACTGTGCCTCATCCCCACCTGATCTGGGATCCAGGTTGCCCAGTCTCATCTGCCGGACTCCTGGGAATCAGGGCAGGAGTGTCAAATCAAGAGCAGGAATGAAAGCTGAACTTTATCAAGCACTTACTATGTGCCAGTGGAGAAGGAAATCACAACTCACCCCAGTATTCTTGCCTGAGAAAAATCCCACGGATGCAGGAACCTGGCAGGCTACAGTCCATAGGGTGGCAAAAGAATCGTATCCAACTAAGCGACTGAGCACACTGCTGTGTTCCAGGCTCTGTGTTAAATGCCAACTGGAGATACTGGCAGGAGATGCATGTTTTATGTCCATCGTTTTGTTTGACCCCACAAAATCCCTCTGAACTGGGTTCTGTTATTATCCTCAGTTAATAGGTGGGCACACTGAAGCTCACCATGGGTAAGTGACTTTCGCAAGGTCACAAAGCCCATCACAGGGGCAGACTGGATTCCGTCTCCCACCTTACTCTAAAACTTGGCCCATAATTGAATTTTGTCAGTGCAAACCATTACTCAGGGCCTGGCCCAAGGAGAGGGTAGATCTATAGTGCTGTTAAAAATTGAAACAGCTAGATTACCTGATTCAACACCCAGCGCTACAGTTCACCAGCTCTATTTTAGCCTTTCTGTGGCTCAGTTTTCCTGTTTATAAAATGGGTACACTGTGTTTCACAGAGCTTTAAGAGGTATTTATATGAAGTCATGTAGGTAAAGTCATCCGAGGTTCTGGCAGATGTAAATATTCAAAAGTAAGTATTTGAAATAGAGGGATTTAAAGAGGCTGAGAAGCCAAACGGGAATAATGGGACCATCCAGATATTAGCAGCCACAAGAAGCTACAAGCCTCCTGGGCTGGTGGGACAAAGGCAGAGGAGCATTAAAGAAATCAGACTAACATATACATTACAGGGGGGAAATAGGTAGCTAGTGGGAAGTGGCTGTGTAACTCAGGGAGCTCAGCCAGTGCTCTGTAACAGCCTAAAGGGCCAGGATGGGGTAGGGTAGTGAGAGAGATGTTCAAGAGTGAAGGGACATAGTATACGTGTGGCTGATTCACACTGTTGTATGGCAGAAATCACACTGTAAAGCAATTATCCTCCCGTTAGGACTTCCCAGGTGACTCAAGTGGTAAAGACTCTGCCTGCAATGCAGGGGACACATGTTCGATCCCCGGGTTGGGAAGACACCCTGGAGGAGGAAATGGCAACCCACTCCAGTATGCTTGCCTGGGAAATCCCAGGGACAGAGGAGCCTGGTGGCAATAGTCCATGGAGTCACGAAGAGTCAGACACGACTTAGCAACTAACACTTTCACTTCATGTCAGTGGTCAGGATCATTTAGCTTTATAAGTTCCTGGGGTCATGTTAAAGTTCTGAGGATTCCTAGAGGTGCAGACTAGAGCCCTCAGAGGCTTCCAGGGTCTCCTTTCCCAGGGAGATGGGAGGAAAGAGCAGGAAGAGAGAAAGGGGAGCGAGGGCACGGGCTCAGAGGAGAGGAGGCGGGATGGGAGAGAAGAGAGTGCGCAGGCCCCGGAGGCTTGGGAATTGCCGTAAGTAGGCCATAGGGTCTGGGCTGAGAATGTGTGATTAGCACCGCTGTTCATTTCACCAGCTCAAAATAGGTTCTCTCCTCAGAGACCATCATCCCCAGGTCAGCTGCAGCTTCCCATTAGCCAAGGCTGCCCCTGGGCTGCAACATGAGAGTAAACAGCCCGCCAGAGGATGGGAGGGCCCGACCTGGACCTCAGGGATCTGTGCTCCTGGAGGCCACTCCCCAGCCTCCCAGGCCCCAAGCACAGGGGTCACCTTGTACTCATTGCTACTAACCCAAGGTTAGTTCAAGCCCCTTCACAGTCAGCGGAGCCCAGCCAATGTGGCAGTAATTGGCAGGGCCTGGGGCCAGCCCCGGGGGAAACAATGATCTGGGAGAATATCCTGTCTTCTGGATGTCATCCTCACTTATCCTCAGGGTGCTGTGGCCCCTCACAGTCTCTCAGGGAGCTGTCTCACACTCCCTCCCAAGACAGGATCTGTCACGATTAAAATCACACAGCCCCTCCATTCAGACCCCTGTCATCGCTCAGCCCAGCCACCTCTGCTGCCAGACCAGACCATCACTTTCTGTCCTCCTGTGAAGACTCTTGTTCAACGTGGGTGTTGGGAAGCAGGGACTGGTAGNCACGATTAAAATCACACAGCCCCTCCATTCAGACCCCTGTCATCGCTCAGCCCAGCCACCTCTGCTGCCAGACCAGACCATCACTTTCTGTCCTCCTGTGAAGACTCTTGTTCAACATGGGTGTTGGGAAGCAGGGGCTGGTAGGGACAGAGACCCAGAGTCACAGCAGCAGTTATTTGCCCAGGTGGTGGCAGGGCCGACGCAGGGACGCGTCTGCCTCACAAGCTGCCTGGGTTCTCTGTTGATCATCAGGAGGAGGCCAGCTTTAGTGTCTTCCTCCCACAGGGACACATGGAGGATGACAAGTTGGCTAGGGCTGAGCACGACGCAGCTTCGAACACAGTGGCGGCATCTCAGTGGCCTGAGGGCACGCTCTTCCTTGCCCCTTGCAGCCCTCACCGGCTGGCACAGCTAATTGGCAGCTATGGGAAGCCAGCTGAGATGCCATTTCCCAGGACAGGTCCCGTTACCCAGCAGCCCTGATCGTCCTCTCGCCTCAGTCCTGTCCTGCCAGATCTCACTCCCAGAGTCCCACTTCCGGAGATGGACCCACTTCCGGAGTCCATCTCCTGCACAGAGCCTGTCCTGATTACACTGCACAAGCCAGGGCGGGGTCGGGGGTGTCACTTACAGACGGGAAGATGGGCTGTGCCTGAAGCAAAGGGACTGAGGAGACATTTTCGTGCTGGAGTGACAGCAGACAATGTCAGATGAGTTCCAGGCATCCAAACCGGCTGTGCCCCAAAGAGGGGATGAGCGGCAGCCCTAACCTTCTCTGGGGGATGCGGGGCTGGGTGGCACCTTTGGTGGGCAGATGGAGAACAGGGGTATGAGACACGCTGCCGGTCGGTGGTCCCAAAGGAGCTGTCCAAAGGCAGGTCACAAATTCCACGGGGGCCAGGCCAAGCCCACAGCAACTGAAGACAGTCGCTGCAAGAGGCAGTTTGGAATGAGGCCCTCAAAACCAGGCTCAGAGAGCCGAAGAGCAAACTGAAGGACGGCTTCCCCAGCTGGTTCTGTAGCCCCAAGTGAGGCACACTCTGAACCTTTAAAGGACACTGGAGAGGACAGAGGAGCCCATAGAATGGCAAACCAGAAAGTGGCCAACCAGGCAGACAGGGCCTGGTTGTGGGCAAGATCCAGTGTTCTCCACCCTGTTCCCCCCAGCCCAGGGAGCACAGACAGACAGCAGCCTGCCCACCTAGCCTGGGAGCCTCGATCAGCCTCTGCCCAGGGCTGGCACAGCTGCTCCCCAGCCCAGCACAGCACAGCCCAAGCCCAGGAATGTGCTGGCCACCCTCCAGGTGGCACGCAAGCCCTTGTGCTTGGGATGCCCAGAGGCTGCCTGTCCCTCTGGGCAAGCCTCCTCCCCCGCAGGGCTGGGAGTGGGGTCCAGGGTTTTGTCTTGGCTGGGGTAACATGATGTCTGCCCTTGGGAGCGTTGTTGAGGAGGCTGGCCAGGTCAGCGGCAGCTACCCCCAGCCAGCCGCTTTGGGCACAGAGTGTGAGGCAACTCTCCATAAATCCACAGCACACTGCACAGCCTGGGTGCCCAGAGATGCCCATAATCACACTAGGTGACACAGCTCCCCAGTCTACTCCATGGCCACAGCACCCAAAAGGCAGTGTACATCCTGCTGATGAGTCTTAATTTCTAGCTATTGTATCTTGATCATTTTAGGGATTTGGGTTCACATAAGAACTCTAAGGGGGCTTCTCAGGTGGCTCAGTGGTAAAGAATCCACATGCCAATGCAGGAGATGTAGGAGACTCAGGTTTGATCCCTGGGTTGGAAAGATCGCCTGCAAGAAAAAATGGCACTCACTCTAGTATCCTTGCCTAGAAAATCCCATGGACAGATGAACCTGGCGGGCTACAGTCCACAGGGCCACAAAGAGTCAAACAGGACTGAGCACAGACTTATATTGATCTTCCAAGAGTTTCAAGCAGCAAGGCAGCAGTAGCGTGGTGGAAGGAGTTATTTTCATTAAATTTTATTTTTTTAATTATGCAATAGTGCCTACTTGTGAGAGACTTTATGTAAAAATCCTAAGAACCAGAACATCATTAGGACCACAGTAGCAGACCCCTCTGCTGCTCCACTCCCCACTGCCTCCCCATTCAGGGAGTTTCATGAGCTAAGATAGGCTGGAACATGTTGAAGGCCTATGCTGCTGCTGCTGCTGCTGCTAAGTCTCTTCAATCATGTCCGACTCTGTGCGATCCCATAGACAGCAGCCCACCAGGCTCCCCTGTCCCTGGGATTCTCCAGGCAAGAACACTGAAGTGGGTTGCCATTTCCTTTTCCAATGCATGAAAGTGAAAAGTGAAAGTGAAGTCACTCAGTTGTGTCCGACTCTTAGCGGCCCCATGGACTGCAGCCCACCAGGCTCCTCCACCCACTCCAGGCAGGAGTACTGGAGTGGGGTACCGTCGCCTTCTCCAAAGGCCTATGAGGAAGGAACTAATAAAGTGGGGAGGGCATCAGGGGAGTGCATGTTGGAAAAAGTGGACCGGGAAGGCTACGAGCACAGGAAAGGTAAGTGACCTCGGTGCATTCCTTGCCCTGAGCCTGCAGGAGAGGAAGTGAGAACTGATGTCAACTTAGACAAGTTGAAAGTTGCTGAGAACAGTTTTGTCCCATAACCCTCATCTTCTCTTCAACAGAATAATAACAATGAGGCCAGTAATGAGGTGAGGCCCTTGAAGAGAGTGAAATGACCAGAGACACATAAAAGCTATTGCCAAGCAGAATGGAGGGCCTGCGCAGTGGATCTGCAGTGGCTCCATCCTCTTCCTAATTACGTAATTCACTCCAAGAGCTCTCAGCCAGCCAGGTGAGGGAGGTTGGATTCATCCAAGGTTCCAAAGTCATCCAACATTCAGACGGTTGATCAGAATTGGTGCTGATTAGAACTGGGTTACACAGATACACCCCTAGGATCTTGGCCACCCAGAGGAGAATATGACACAAGAAAGGGGATGGGAGGTAGCCTGGGGGCAGGGGGAAGGATCAAGGGACTGTACCTTAGGTCAGATGACACAGTCAATACCTTCAGTATATGTCAAAGGAGCCCTGGAAAGTGCTCACAGGGTTTGCATCTGACTTTAATGCCTATCAGCTGTGTGGCCTTAGGCAGATTTTTTAACATCTCGAAAGCCCCTTGAACTTATTCGTAACAATTCCTCTCTCCTGGGGGGGCAGGGAGGGTGTCACAAGTCTCAAAGGAAAGAACGGTGCAAGTTCATTGTATCATCGCAAGATGTGTGCAGATGTCAGCCTTGATGAATCAGGCAGAGAGGTCATGGAAGTCTTCCAAGTCTTCCAAGTCTTTCAAGCAGGATTGGGGCTCAGCAAGTCATTCTTCCCCAACATCTGTGTGGCTGCTTTTTCCTCGCTTTGCCCTTGTCCTCCCAGAATCTAATTTGGCTGGTTCCTGACCATTCTCTAAGACCCACTGGAGTCAATTTGAATTCTAATCAGATCCTCCAAGGTGCCCCTCCAGCCTCAGCTGGGTGTCATCTATGAAATTAATGAGCGTGCTCTCTGTTTCATCATGTAGTTCATTGCTGGAAACATTAAATAGCCAAGGGCTCCAGATTTCAAATCGCTCCAAATGGCCTCTCGCACTCTCCGAGGTTTTGCGCGCGCGCGCATGGGTGTGTGTGTGTGTGTGTGTGTGTGTGTGTGTGTGTGTGTGTGTGTGTGTGTGTGTGTGTGTGTTTCAAGACAGACAGTGGGAAGGCAGACTCCCTTCCTCCTAGATTTTAACCATCATTCCCACCCCAACCTGCATTCTCATCCAGAGAGGTGAGAATCAAGGCCAAAAGGGACACCAGTTATTTGGCAATAAAACTAAAGGCCCCCTGCACTTCCCCGGGAAGCCTTCTGCCTCTATGCCCTGAGACTTTCTTTAGGGGACCCTGGAACCACAGCCTTGACCCTAACTCCTATCCAGTGCTCTTCCTCTAGGGACTTCTGAGCCATGATTCTCTCCATTCATAATGTTTAGCACAGAAGCAATAATTTACTCCTGATAGAGGATTCTTTGGGCACCAGCTGGAAATATCTTGAGATGCAACCCTGTACCATATATCTGCCAACACCCTGCTTTCTTACAAGTCAGTCCTGAGATACAGACCCTGGAAAGTGAAAGCATTAAGTCTCTCAGTCATGTCCTACTCTTTGCAACCCCACAGGCTATAGCTGCCAAGCACCTCTGGCCACGGAATTCTCCAGACAAGAATACTGGAGTAGGTAGCCATTTCCTTCTCTAGGGGATCTTCCCGAACCAGGGATCGAACCAGGGTCCAATTCGAACCACAGCAGGCCAATTCTTTACTGTCTAAGCCACCAAGGAAGCCTCCAAACCCTGGAGGCTGGAGGCTGCATGCTTCTCCCACCTGCTGTCATGCCTCTTCCCTTCATGTCTGCCTGGTTCTCAGAGACAGCACCCAGCATTCATTCAATTGTATTCACTACCAATGCAGTGCCAGCCTCGGGCACTGGCACACAGCCATGAACGAAACAAACACATCTTGTGCTATGTATACTTCAGTCCAAGCTCTCTTCTATTCCCTATCTCCCTCTGATCTCCCAAAAGAGCTGGTCTCCTCATACCACCCAGATCCTAGCTGGCTAATCCTCTGCTGACTTCTTTCCCTAGATTATTAGGAAAATCCCCTTTCACTGCTGATCTTCTGCTTCAGTTCCAGCTCCTGGCTCACCCCAAGGTCTTCCACATCATCTTTGTCACCTCCCCTGCCCTTTTCTATTTTTCACCATCTTTGTATCTTGTGTCTAAGCAGGCATTGTTTCTCTCGGTTCTAGCTCCCACCCTCTTTTCACCTGAGCCATGATCAGCCCTCCTTCTCTCTTTTCCTTTAAGTCTCTTATCTTGCCTTTGTTGTTGTTGTTCAGTCACTAAGTCGTGTCCAACTCTTTACAACCCCATGGACTGCAGCATTCCAGGCTTCCCTGTCCTTCACCATCTCCTGCAGCCCACTCAAACTCACATCGATTGAGCTGGTGATGCCATCTAACCATCTCATCCTCGATCACCACCTCCTCCTTCTGCCCTCAATCTTTCCCAGCATCAGGGTCTTTTCCAATGAGTTGACTCTTTTCCAGGTGGCCAAAGGATTAGAGCTTCAACATCAATACTTCTGATGAATATTCAGGGTTGATTTCCTTTAGGATTGACTAGCATGATCTCTTTGCTGTTGAAAGAACTCTCAAGAGTCTTTTCCAGCATCACAGTTTGAAAACATCAATTTTTTGACCCTCAGCCTTCTTTATGGTCCAACACTCACATCCATACATGAATACTGGAAAAAACATAGCTTTGACTATACTTCCAGCTAATGAGTCAGCCAACAAGAATTTACATCTACAAAGCAACTCCTTTGTAACTCTACTCTCTGGCCCCCAAAGGGGTCTGGCTTTGGAGCTTCTATAATTGGGACAGTGCTCTACATCAAATGCTAGCACCTAAGTGTCTCATATCTCAGGGTTTTCCTGGGGACGTTGGGAAAGATTCCTTTGTAAGGGATCAGACCCTGAGCCCATGAGATCCACTGTTACATCAATCCTTCAACAATGATGATGGCGGGCATACCTGACTTGGTGTTATTCACCAGAAATCCAGAAATGATTAAGATGCACATCAGTGCATGAAACTAACATGAAAACAGAGACAATGAGAACAAAGGCCATAGGCAAAGCACAGAGGAAAATAATTCTTTTCTTTTCTTGAGGAGATCAGGAATATTTTATAGAGCTGACATGCTGGGTCCAAAAAAAAGGCAAGGAAAGAAAGCATAAGCAATGACATTGTCTTTAACTTGGAAATCTGTCAGCTCTGCAGAGAAATATTTTTTGCCTATCCTAGTGAGCACACAGAGGGCTGAAACTCATGTGTGTCTACATGCATCCAACCACTCGTGTTTACACATGTGCCAGTGTTGTCAGCCCTGGAAGGAGGGAGTGGTGCTATGTTTCCTCTTTTTCTAGATTTTTTAAAATTAATTTTTATTGGAGTACAGTTGTTTCACAATGTTGTGTTAGTTTCGGGTATACAGCAAAGTGAATTGGCAATACATACACATATATTCCCTCTTTTTTTGGATTTCCTTCCTTTTTAGGTCACCATAGAGCATTAAGCAGAGCTCCTTGTGCTATACAGAGGAAGGAACTCAAAGGGCAAAGTGAAAGTTGCTCAGTCGTGTCCAACTCTTTATGACCCCCTGGACTATAGAGTCCATGGAATTCTCCAGGCCAGAATACTGGAGTGGGTAGCCTTTCCCTTCTCCAGGGCATCTTCCCAACCCAGGGATCGAAGCCATGTCTTCTGCATTGTGGGAGGATTCTTTACCAGCTGAGCCACAAGGGAAGCCCAAGAATACTGGAGTTAGTAGCCTATCCCTTCTCCAGCAGATCTTCCTGACCCAGGAATTGAACCAGGATCTCCTGCATTGCATGCGGATTCTTCACCAACTGAGCTATTAGGGAAGCCCTCAAAGGGCAAAGGGCAACCTCAAAGCCCTCTGGTGGCCCCACCTTCACAGTTCTTCTCTAGTCGATCCCACCTACCCAGACATCTAATGGGAACCTTGTCAGCCCTACTTTTCAAGCACCTCTTGCATCTGTGTATTTCCCCCACTCCACTGTCACTTCCTAAATCAGACCCTCATTGCCTCTCACCCCATTACTACAGCAGTCTCCTAACTGGTCTCCGTGCATTCTGACCATCTTCCAAACTATCCTCCCTTTGAAGCCATGAGGTCCTTTCTGACACACTGATCATGTCCCTTTTCTTCAGTGGCTCCCCCTTGTCCTTTGCCTAAGGAGACATTTCACATTCCCCCAGGTATGGCCACTGCTGATCTCTCCAACTCGATATCTCACCACCGTCCCCATAAACCCAGGTTCAATGCCCCAGCCAGGCTGCATTGTTCTCTCCTACCTCCGTCTCTCACATGCCCTTACAACTTCCTGAAACACCTTGGTCCTTCCCACCTACCATCTCCTCTTTGCATGGCTGCTGCACGGCATAATCAACCTTGAGGTCTCAGCCTAGGCTTCCTGGCCCCATTCCTGGCCCCAGTCTGGGGTAGGTACCCACCCTCATTATCACAGGGTAACATGACTATCCACCTGTGCACCTGATTCCCGTGGGACTCTCAGCTCAGAGAAGGCAGAAACAGTGTTGTGTTGTAGCCTGCTGTATCTGTGGCTCTAAATCAGTACTTGTTGAGTTAGAAGTGTTCAATATTTATTGAACAGCTGAATATGCCAGGACTCCTTAGTAAGGCTCCACCTCCAGCACTGACTTTCCAACTGAAATGAAGCATTTCAGTGGTTTCTCCTGAAAAATAATAACAGTCCCAAACTACCAGACATGGAGAGGGCCTTGGAAGTTAGTAAGTTCAAATATCAGGAGTCAACTGAAAGAAATGAGACCCAGAGAGCAAGGGGTCCCCTGAGGCTAGAAGGAGAATTCCCATGATGGTTACTCTATATTGTATGTGGTCATTAGTGGTGCCAGCCCACATCCCACACAAAGTAGCCCCTCAAAGAGCCCTGTTACCAATAACAAAGCATTTGCTTGCCTTCATCACATTTCTTGTTGACTCCTACAAAAAATTGGTTGGTCAGGTGACCCCAGTGCCCCCATTTTATTGATTAGGATATGAGGCTCTGTGAGTCCAAGCTGCAAGTCCCAGGGATGGAGGAAGACTCCTTTGTATCCAGACTCCATCACCTCTCATCACACAGCATCTGGCCCTTTGACCTTTCCCCACAATAGGGCTAGATACCAGCAAGGAGTGGGATGATGCAACCGACTCCCTGTTGTCATAGTAGCATGTATCCAGGATGTTGCTAGCCCACAGACCCCCAGGAGGCAAGACCCCAGATGAATCCACCCTGTGTCCAGAACTGCCAGAGTAATTGGACAGGCAGCAAGCAGCTCTCAAACTTGCCAGGTGCTTGACTTTATTTAAGAAAATTATTTTTCATTCAGTCTCATGGGCAATGGACTATGTCCTGCCTTTTTAAAATGCGATGGGCTAGGTGGAGCTGACCTGACACATCCCTCCCGTTTCCCCATGCACACTTAAACATTCTGCCAAAACTAATATCTTTATTCCTAAAAACTTCAATTCACGTAGGGCAAGCAGCATCTGCCTGTGCTGTACAGAGCGTGCACTTCAGCCTTTATATTACCCAGAGGAATGAGCTGCTATTATGAAATCATTAAATTAATAACTTGGTAATATAGGCAGATATATAAAACAATCTGTTCATAGAACAAAAGAAATTACTACGTTCCAAACATCCATAATTTAATTTAACAGCAAATTAAAGTAGCATACATAATTTTAGCCTCAAAATGTCAATAGAATTATGTAAATACAGCACCGAGTTCTACTGCTGTGTGTGTGTGTGCGTGTGTGTATGCATGTGTGTACTTGTGGGTAAAAAAGAAGGGCGGGGTGCTGAGCTGACATTTGCCTCCAGTAGGCCTCTCTTCTTCACAACAGAGAAGCAATTGACAGAAATAGATGAGGTGCCCAGCTTTTAATTAAGAATTTATTAAACATGCAAAGAGCTGTAGAGGAAAAAAGCTAGCAAGGTGCTCTGCTGGCTGCCAGGACCGGGTGCTGAGCAAAGAGTAAGAGACAAAGGGTCCAGAGAGGCTGTGCCAGGGCACCCTTGGGAAAGAATAGCATCAGCGGCCAGCAGGCATCTTAGAGAGAAGACAGATCTTATGAAAATAGAGATGAAACAGTGGAATATGGAGATGTTGGCCTGTGTGGAATTCTTTGGGAATTCCCTGGTGGCTCAGTGGTAAAGAATCTGCCTGCCAATGAAGGAGACACAGGTTCAATCCCTGGGTCAGGAAGATCCCTTGCAGGAGGAAGTGACAACTCACTCCAGTATTCTTGCCTGAAGAATTCCATGGACAGAGGAGCCTGGGAGGCTTCAGTCCATGGGGTCACAAAGAGTCAGACACAACCTAGTGATTGAGCAAGGAAGTGTGGAATTCTTTAGGGAAAACAACAAGAACAGGGGAGCTATTCTCGTGTCCCAGCATTTGGCAGGAGCTGCCTCCCACCCGGGGCAGCTGTGAGAGAGGTAAGAGCAGAGTAAGCTGAATGAGTCCCAGCTCATTCTGGTCAATTCCACGAAATACCTGCCTTGCATGAACCAAACGAATGTGAGCCAATAGAATTCAGTGCCAGGGACGGTGAAACACTCCACTGCAGAGTTCTTGACTTCCCAGGAGTCCTGGAGCAACTCCTACTAGAGCTGAGTGAGATGAATGAAGTTGCATCCAACTGTTTGTGAACCCATGGACTGTAGCCCACCAGGCTCCTCTGTCCACGAAATTCTCCAGGCAAAAATCCTGAAACGGGTTGCTATTCCCTTCTCCAGGGGCTNAGCCAATAGAATTCAGTGCCAGGGACGGTGAAACACTCCACTGCAGAGTTCTTGACTTCCCAGGAGTCCTGGAGCAACTCCTACTAGAGCTGAGTGAGATGAATGAAGTTGCATCCAACTGTTTGTGAACCCATGGACTGTAGCCCACCAGGCTCCTCTGTCCACGAAATTCTCCAGGCAAAAATCCTGAAACGGGTTTCTATTCCCTTCTCCAGGGGCTCTTCCAACCCAGGGATCAAACCCAGGTCTCCTGCATTGCAGGCAGATTCTTTACCATCTGAGCCACCAGGGAAGCTGTTGGAGCTGGAAGAGCACAAAGGGCTTCCTCTGTGAGCTCAGTTTGCTTTCATCCCAAGCCTTTCTTACCTCTAGGGTATTATATCTTTTCCTGTTCTCATGAATTGTTTTCTGGGGATAATGGCTATCTAGTCTGATGGATTTTCAACACAGGAAGGGACCGTGAGTCTGTAGAGCCCAGCTGCTCCTCAAAAAAACAAAAACAAAATATATACACATGTGCACACACACACAGAATTTGGCACACAATTTCAGGGCCCTCACATATTCCACAGATGAATCCAATGTTAAGAATCTGGTCTAGCTGAAGACCTGAAGCGTGGAACCTTATTTACAAAGAGCAACGTACATCTAGAGCCAGTATTTCACAGTACAGATTTTCAGTTGAAAATAAAGAGTTTCAGAGAGGGATGGTGGCAAAGATTGCACACCAGTGTGAAAGTATTTAATGCCACTAAACTGTATTTTAAAATGATTAAAATAGTAAATTTGTTACGTATATGATACCATAATAAAAAAAATAATGTGGGTAAGTTCATTTTGCTAAAAATGCAGACTTTGTTAAAACATGATCAGCTTACAAGAGATACTCTCTAAAGCCCTCTCAGTCCCACTTCTGCCTCCCTTGTGAGTACATCACCACTCTTCACCCCAAAACCAGCTTCTCCTGTGTGCCTCACCTCAGTCCACATGCACATATATGCCCCCAAACCAGCTTAGAAACCTTGCTGTCTTCCCCTTCCCCTTCCTTCCATAAACCTCCAGATTCAACAGGCAAGTGTCTCAAATTCACCTTACCCTTGATCTTCCCTGGTAGCTCAGATGGTAAAGAATCTGCCTACAAACTAACAAAGCATTAATCTCCAGAATATGCAAGCAGCTCATGCAGCTCAATACCAGAAAAACAAACAATCCAACCAAAAAGTGGGCAAAAGAACTAAACAGACAGTTCTCCAAAGAAGACATGAAAGTGAAAGTGAAGTCACTTCATGTCTGACTCTTTGCAACCCTATGGACTGTAGCCTACCAGGCTCCTCAGCCCATGGAATTTTCCAGGCAAGAGTACTGGAGTGGGTTGCCATTTCCATCTCGAGGGGATCTTCCCTACCCAGGGATTGAACCTGGGTCTCCCATGTTGTGGTCAGATGCTTTACCATCTGAGCCACCAGGGAAGCCCCAAAGAAGACATACAGATGGCTAATAAACACATGAAAAGATGCTCAACATCACTCATTATTAGAAAAATGCAAATCAAAACCATAATGAGGTATCATCTCACACCAGTCAGAATGACCATCATCAAAAAGTCTACAAACAGAGGGCGGGAAGATGGCGGAGGAATAAGACGGGAGAACACTCTCTCCCACACAATTTCATCAAAAGAACAATCCAACGCTGAGTAAATTCCACAAAACAANCATTTGAGTCAGTTCTAATGAGGTGGATGAACCTAGAACCTATTATACAGAGTGAAGTAAGTCAGAGAAACACCAATACAGTATATTAATGCATATATATGGAAGTTAGAAAGACAATAAGAACAATCTTACATGCAAGGCAGCAAAAGAGACACAGAGGTAAAAAACAGACTTTTGGACTCTGTGGGAGAAGTAAAGAGTGGGATGATTTGAGAGAACAGCAATGAAACATGTATATTACTATATGTAAAATAGATGACCAGTGCAAGTTCAATGCGTGAAGCAGGGCACCCAAAGCTGGTGCTCTGGGACAACCCAGAGGGATGGAGTGGGGAGGGAGCTTGGAGGGGGGTTCAGGATGGGGGGACACATGTGCACCCATGGCTGATTCATGTCAATGCATGTCAAAAGTCATCACAATATTGTAAAGAAATTATTCTCCAATTGAAATTAATTAATTAATTAATTTTTATTTAAAAAAAAAAGAATATTCCTGCAATGAGGGAGACCTAAGACACCTAGGTTGGATCCCTGGGTTGAGAAAATTCCCTGGAAAAGGATCTGGCAACCCACTCCAGTATTCTTGCCTGGAGAATCCCATGGACAGAGGAGCCTGACAGACTACAGTCTATAGGGTCTCAAAGAGTCGGACACGACTGCACAACTAACACTAAATAGCACTAACCTTTCTTTCCATCATCCCAGACACTGCTTTATTTCCACTTCACGGAAGGGTAGCCCACTGTCTCTTATATTGACAATCTCGTCAGCCACTAAGCAAGTTCTGCACCATTCCGGTCTCATGCAACCTTCCTCTCATTGAAGTGGTCTTCCTTACCCAGGTCCAATTGGACTTGTTCACAGGTAGATAGGCACTGGCAGACTGCAAGCATTATCTCATGAATGCCTCATCCTAGACAAATGTACTTCCATTGCCCTATTTATAAAAGAGGAAAGTGAGGACTGGGGAGCTTCAGCCATTATGTCAAGGTTATGCAGTCAATAAGTGGCAAAGCCAAGAGTCCCACATGGGCAATCAAACACCAGTTAATAATAAGAACTGGCACCAACTCAGGGCCAACTATGGTTCCGAATGGTTCTAAATGCTTTGTACCTAACAGTTCATATAATCCTCATAATTCCATGAAAAAAAAAAAAAAAAGATTATCATCTCCATTTTATAGGTGACAATTTAAGGTAGAACGAGTTAAGTAACTTACCCAAATTAACCCAGCTAGCAAAGAATGGGACAGAGATTCAAGTCCCCTGCAGTCTGGTTCCTCAAAGCACCTACCACAGGCAGTTCCCACAGGGTTAGACCATGCCCCTCTTCTAAACCACACAGAATAGACTCACCCTCTGTAACATGAGAACAAAAGCCCAGCCCCCAGTGACCACAGTCTAGGATCCAGACACCCTGCCTGTGATCAATACAATCTGTGGCAGCCATACCCAACTAGTCATGCCCCCCAAATGCTTCATGCTGCTGCTGCTGCTGCTGCTAAGTCGAATCAGTCATGTCCAACTCTGTACGACCCCATAGACAGCAGCCCACCCAGCTCCCCTGTCCCTGGGATTCTCCAAGCAAGAATACTGGAGTGGGTTGCCATTTCCTTCTCCAAGGCACGCATGCATGCTAAGTCGCTTCAGTCGTGTCCAACTCTGTGAGACCCCATGGACAGCAGCCCACCAGGCTCCCTTGTCCACAGGACTCTCCAGGCAAGAATACTGAAGTGGGTTGCCATTTCCTTCTCCACAAACACTTCATATTAACCCTTAGTCCTAGGGTGTCCTTCAGAACCTCTCTACCCATAAATACCAGGTTAATTTTTACAAAATTCAACTGACCATCATCAACTCTGGATCATGATATCCATGACCTATTTATAATTCATTCATTCAACCAAATGGATCAAACACTTTGGCCAATCTCTGTGCCAGGTGTTGGGGATGCCTTGATACATGGAACAGACTTGGGTTCCATTGTTAAAACAGTGGCAAACACGTATCATCATTTGATCCTCTTCAACAGATCCTTGGATTATCATGAACAATTTATCTGTTTGTCTCTATTGCTACATGGTGGATTCCCAGAAGTCAAGATGACACCTTATCAAACTCTGTGCTCTTCCTTGTACCTTGATCATGGTAAATAAACTTAGAACATGTATTTGATGAATCAATATTTGGATGACTCAATAGGCCCCACTGAAATCACAAGTCTGATAATGTAGAATGTAGCTTCCCATAATGAGTCATGAGCTGGCAGAATTGAGTGTCTTCATCTGTAGAACTGGCCTCTGTATGATCTGCTTGACTGACTCTCTTACTGTTATTGCTATTCATTGGCACAGCAGTCAACATTTTGCAAAATATTTTCACATCCATTTTCTCACTTGATTCTCCATGGCATGGATAGATAATCTTTTGCATTGGCTTGAAATTAATTTTCTATATGTTCATAAGCATATTTTGATTGCTCCTAATGAAGTTGTCAAACTAAAGAAGACTCTAGAATTAAATGCAATGTCTCTAGAGTAAATATCTGAAGGGAGAATGCCTGGGCTTATAGAGACTTGGGAATGAACCTTTATCTTTTCAATGGGAGCATCAACAAAGGGGGCCATGGTCAGGTTTAAGGGAAATAAGGTTACAAAACACACAGAACTTAGTACAGAGAAAAGTCTCCACAAATACAATAAAGGCAAAGTGCCCTATGCTAATAATAGTAGCAAGAATTAGTCAGGTGGCTCAGCTGTAAAGAATCTGCCGGCCAATGCAGGAGACATCAGAGACATGAGTCGGATACCTGGGCCGGGAAGATCATCTGAAGGAGGAAATGACAACCCACTCCAGTATTCTTGCTGGGAAAATCCCATGGACAGAAGAACCTGGCAGGCGACAGTCCATAGGGTGGCAAAGAGAGTCAGACATGACTGAGCATGCACGCACAGGCTTAATTGCTCCATGACATGTGGGATCTTCCTGGATCAGGGATGGAACCTGTGTCTCCTGCACTGGCAGGCAGATTCTTTACCCCTGAGCCACCAGGGAAGCCCCCCAAATTAAGCTCATTTCTAAGCCCTCAGTCTTTCCTGAAAGCATAGTTCCTTTTGGAATCTTGTCTAGTCCTCCCTCAGATCCTAATTCAAGCCCTAGAGAAGCGTTCCACACTTAAAAACCTACCCCTTTCTAGCTCTGAGTGGTTCATTCAAAAGTTCCAGTTCAACATTCGTATTTGAAAGACATGATGTTTTCCACTGGTTTGGAATTAATTTGCTGTAATTCACACCAGTATATTTTGATTGCTTTTGATTAAGTTTAACAAACTAAAGAAGTCTGATGAAATTAAACATCAAAGTAAACAATCCCTTTTCTAAGGCTCCTTGTGCATAATTATCAGCCTAGTCATTCTTGCTAAATATATCTATTATGTGACAGTCCCTGTGCCTGGGTACTTGTAATTAATACAGAATCCCAAAATCGATTCTAAAGAAATACTCTAAAAAATCCAGGGAAGCTCATTTGCATAACTTCTAAAATATTTGAATGAATTGTTTTGAAACTGGAATGAAAAGAAGGGAGCTTTTACAGATCAGGGTTTCTTTGTAAAAATAAATAAATAAAACAGGCTGCACATTTAATATTGGGTTTGTTGTAAAGAAAAATAGGTCTTTGGTGGAAAGTATGAATAAACAGGTAAATGACTCTTTGGAACTGTCACTTTGCAGAAAGCCTTGCCAAAATTAATGGCTAATAATTAACCACCCAAGCAACTAATGTGTTTAGAAAAGTTCACTGGCAGCTTTGTAATGTTGCTTAAAATGATGAAAATTAGAGTTAATATCATTTTATTAAAATGTGGGAAAATAAATATGTGTATAAGAAGGGGAAAAAGACCTCTCCGTGGCTTCAGGTACTTCCTTTCATCCAGGGAAATACAGAAAATAATTTCAGCACTGGAACAGAGCTGCACTCTGCAAAACTCTCTCTGCTGCTTTGAAGCACAGTGAATCTAGACACAGGATACATCCTCCTGAAACCTCAGTGTCCTCGTGGAAAAATAGGGCCCACCAGCTTTGCACCCAGAGCACTTAAGTTGTGGTGGGGGGGGGAACCTGAGTGCTCAGCTAGTCTCTCTTCTCTGTGGGTCTCAGTTCCTCTGACTGAAACTCTTCTCCATACACATCAATTATTAATGATAATAATAACCAAAGAAGAATATTTATCAGACCCTATGCTAAACATTTTTCTTGCATTAGCACTTTTAATCATAACAATGACCCTGTGAGAAGGTTATCTCAGGAAAAAGCATCATCCTTTTCTAAAAGTTTAAACAACCTTTCTAATGAGGAAACTAAATCTTGGGGTGAGTGGTCAACTACAACGCAAAGTTGGTTTCTGAACTCAGGGGCCTGTGTCTTTAACTGTTGCATTATATAGTGGCCCCTAGGATGGGATTTCCAAGCTGGAGGTGCATGGGTGAGCTTCAGGAGGAAATATAATCTCTGAAAATATTCCAGAAATAGTTATATATGTGAAAGCATTCCATGAAAGTTTCCAAAACTTTTACTTAGTTCTCAAAGGAGGCCCTTACTTGCAAAAGACTAACATTAAACATTTTACACTGAGCCAAACGCAATAGCCTAGACTGTTTTGCTATCTAAAGTGTGGTCCAGGAAGAAGTAGCATCAGCATCACCTGGTAGCTTGCGAGAAAATGCAAACTGTGGGCCCTGCTCCAGACATACTATATCAAAATCTGACTCTTAGCAAGATCCCCAAGAGATCTCTGTGTCCCCAAAACAGCCTGTGAGAGCAAGGAAGTTCTTCCTGGATGAGGCAATGCATGAAATAAGCCCCACATAAGGGCCTCCCTAATGGCTCAGTGGTAAAGGACCCACATGCCAGTGCAAGAGACTTGGATTCAATCCCTACTCTGGGAAAATCCCACATGCCATAGAGCAACTAAGCCCATGTAACACCATTATTGAGCCTGTGCTCTAGCGCCCAGGAACCGCACCTACTGAGCCTATGCGCCACAACTACTGAAGCCCGCAGGCCCTAGAGCCCTTGCTGCACAATCAGAGAAGCTTGTGCACCACAACTAGAGAGTAGCTACCGCTCAATAACTAGAGAAAAGTCCAAGCAGCAAAGAAAACCCAGGAATAAAAGTATTTGTTTCAAGTTCCATTAAAATAAAAAGCTCCAAATGATGACTAATCATCAGCCAAGGGACAATGGAGGTGGATAAAAACATTTCAAACAGAAGGATATGCCCAAATGAACATATGAAGCTGCAAGCTCAGAGGATGGGCCAGGGAGCCACAGTAGGTGAAATGGCTGGTGAGTGTGGTGTGAGGCCTGGGGTTCCAGAGGCACAAGGTAGATAGGAAGGTTCATGCAGGCTGCAAGCTCAGTCACTTAAGTCATGTCTAACTCTTGGTCTGTAGCCCACCAAGCTCCTCTGTCTGTGGGGATTCTCCAGGCAAGAATACTGGAATGGGTTTCCATGCCCTCCTCCAGGGGATCTTCCTGACCTAGGGATCGAACCCACGTTTCTTATGTCTCCTGCACTAGCAGCCATGGTTGTTACCACTAGCACCACCCTGGGAAGCCCATATTGTTTGGAACATATGAAGAGGAGAGGGGAGTGGCCACTTATGAAGGAGACTAAGGTAATCAGATGCGTATTTTTGAAAATCACTCAGGTGACAGACGGAGAAGGCGATGGCACCGCAGTCCAGTACTCTTGCCTGGAAAACCCCATGGAAGGAGGATCCTGATGGGCTACAGTCCATGGGGTCGCGAAGAGTCAGACACGACTGAGCAACTTCACTTTCACTTTTCACTTTCATGCATTAGAGAAGGAAATGGCAACCAACTCCAGTGTTCTTGCCTGGAGAATCCCAGGGACGGAGGAGCCTGGTGGGCTGCCGTCTCTGGGGTCGTACAGAGTCGGACACGACTGAAGCGACTTAGCAGCAGCAGCAGGTGACAGAGTGGAGACTGAACACAGTCAACCCTCGAGGTGCTACTAGGAGGAATTGCCCCTCCCACCCTCTCATTGCACCTCCAGCCCTGGTTCGCTCCCCTCTCACACCAAACCTATCCACACCATGCCCTGCTACTGCTCCCAAATATCTGTGGCTTGAGTCCCTCTGAACTGGGACCAAACAGGCGACAAAGAACATCACTGACAATACAGTTAGATGCCAGCTCCCCGAGAACAGGCCTGCAACTGTCTCCCTGACCACCAGTCCCCAGTTCTAGAAGAAGACCTGGCCCTGAGTCACTGCTCAATGAGGATTTGTTGAAGGGAAGCGTAATAATGAGATTAAGTCAGGGTTTTTACCCCAGGAGCACTTAATCTTCCACAGACCTCAGTTTAGTTCAATTCAGTTCAGTTGCTCAGTCATGTCCGACTCTTTGTGACCCAATGAATCACAGCACGCCAGGCCTCCCTGTCCATCACCAACTCCCGGAGTTCACTCAAACTCACATCCATCGAGTCGGTGATGCTATCCAGCCATCTCATCCTCTGTCGTCCCCTTCTCCTCCTGCCCCCAATCCCTTCCAGCATCAGTCTTTTCCGATGAGTTAACTCACGCGCGGATATTAAAAGGGCATGGTGAAAGGGAACTTTTCTGGCTCCTGCAGGTCTGTCTGAATGTAGGAGTGCCTAGAAAATGCAACAGAAACTTGTGGCAATGCATTTGGCCACTTAACAGTGTCTGTGAGCTTGAGACTGAAGGAGAATCAGGACCTGGTGTCTCCCCTGGGCCCTCAGTGGCTGCAACTGTGGGTGGGGCCACAAGAGTCCATAGGCCATTTTCCATTTATTCCACAGCTTGTTCCCTGAGTCCCCTCACATTTGTACACCACAAGAGAAGCATTTATGAAGCACCCGCAGTACACTGGAAAATACAGAGTGACGGGAAATATAAAAGGAAGAAAGTGGGAGGCCCGCACCTGGTGGTACAGACGTGGAAAAAGAGAGGCATGTGGGTCCCAACTCCCTATCCGCAGAAGGTTCTCAGCATGAACACCTTTGCCTAACTGTTCCCCTTAGCCTCCTTTGGGGTTGGCCTCACAGCGATCAACTCAGCCTTGGGGATGGGAGGCTGGTGGGTGGAGGGATGGTGGGATGGTGAACATGAGGTTGGTTGCCTTCAGCCATCATTCTGAGGCTCAGATAAGCCCTGGGTGTGGGTCCCAGCCAAGCTCTGGTGTCCCCAGTGCAGGGCCCTGTCTGCCTATAGGGGCGCCTTCTCCAGCTCGCAGAAAGGGGTTGTGCAGGCTAACGACGCTCCTTTCACATCCAAGCCAGGGCTTCCTTAAAGACCAGCTCTGGGCTCAGCCTGGGGAGTGAAATGAAACAGCAGAAGTTTCATTGTGTGAGTGCCTAGAATGGCCCACAAACTGTGCTTCGAGTTGTACAGGCATTATATAATTTCATTCTCCTAACCTGGTATACTCAGATCTGTTTACAGATGAAAACTGGGGCTCCAGGCAAGAGGTAGATTTGATCCCCGAGTAATGAGTGGCTGAGGGGTGCAGTTGGCCTCACTTGTTTCTGTCTGACTCAAAGCCCAGTTGCCTTCTCCCCCACCCAGCCCATTAAGTTCAGGATGCCCAGCCCTCCCCTCACGCTGCCATTTCCTATTTCCTCTTTTATAGTAAACACTAAACGAGAAAGTAAAATCAATGAGAAATAATAAGCATTAAAAAAACGACTCCATAAAAAGACAGAAACAGTAAAAACATTAAAAGACTCAAGAACAGTAAAAACAAAAGTATGGCTTTAAAAAAACAGAGGGTGAAATCAGCACAGGGGACCAACAAGGAGATTAATCTCAGTGTTATCATCTCAAACAAACTGTGCCTTAGAGGCAAACCAGAGGCCCAGTGCCGGGAGCACAAGTTTTAAAAGATGGGGGAAGATTTGGAGGTTGGACTCCAGTCCCTACACTCCCCTCATCTTGGTTGGCAAAGTTAGCATTCATTGCAGTGATGTAGAAAGTCTTCCTGGAGGAGGTGGCATTTAGCTGAACTTTGAAATTGGGCATTTGAGAGGGCACTACTCCCAGGAGAGGAGAACTTTCAAAACAAAATCATAAGAGCAGATGCAAACTATTATATATAAAATGGATAAACAACAAGGTCCTACTGTACAACACAGGGAACTATATTCAGTATATCTTGTGATAAACTGTAACAGAGTGGCTCACTGTATCAGGTGGCTCAATGGTAAAGAATCCACCTACCAATGAAGGAGAAGTAGGTTCAATCCCTGGGTCAGGAAGATCTTCTGGAGAAGGAAATGGCCACCCACTCCAGTATTCTTGCCTGGAAAATCCCACGGACAAAGGAGCCTGGTGAGCTAGTCCAGGGGTTCAGAAAAAAGTCATGACCAAGTGGCTAAATAACAACAATAAACTATAATGGAAAAGAATATTTTTAAAAGAATGTTTGTATGTGTATGAAAGAGATGGGAATACCAGACCACCTGACCTGCCTCTTGAGAAATCTGTATGCAGGTCAGGAAGCAACAGTTAGAACTGGACAGGGAACACACTGGTTCCAAATGGGAAAAGTGGTACATCAAGGCTGGATATTGTCACCCTGCTTATTTAACTTCTATGCAGAGTACATCATGAGAAATGCTGGGCTGGATGAAGCACAAGCTGGAATCAAGATTGCTGAGAGAAATATCAATAACCTCAAATATGCAGAGGACACCGCCCTTGTGGCAGAAAGTGAAGAAGAACTAAAGAGCCTCTTGATGAA
>SJYV01011350.1:71548-93872 GCA_006410875.1 Neotragus pygmaeus
TCTAGTCAAGGCTATGGTTTTTCCAGTGGTCATGTATGGATGTGAAAGTTGGATTGTGAAGAAAGCTCAGCGCTGAAGAATTGATGCTTTTGAAGTGTGATGTTGGAGAAGACTCTTGAGAGTCCCTTGGACTGCAAAGAGATCCAACCAGTCCGTCCTAAAGGAGATCAGTCCTGGGTGTTCTTTGGAAGGACTGATGCTAAAGCCGAAACTCCAGTACTTTGGCCACCTCGTGCGAAGAGTTGACTCATTGGAAAAAACTCTGATGCTGGGAGGGGTTGGGGGCAGGAGGAGAAGGGGACGACAGAAGATGAGATGGTTAGATGGCATCACCAACTTGATGGACATGAGTTTGGGTAAACTCGGGAGTTGGTGATGGACAGGGATGCCTGGCGTGCTGTGGTTCATGGCGTCACAAAGAATCGGACACTATGGAGGGACTGAACTGAACTGAACTGAACTGAACCCACAATATTGAAGAATCTCAAAACCATACTGAAAGCCACGCCCCCACCCCAAAAAAAACCTAAATATTTTATGATTCCATGGAAAAATACGAACTAATCTATATACAGAGAAAGCAGATTAGCAGTTTCTTGGGATAGGATTAATGGGTTAAAAAAGGACATAAGGAAACTTTGGGCGATGCTAGAAATGTTTGGGGTTTCATGGTTGTATGTATTAGTATGTCAAAACTGATACAATTGTTCTCTTTAAATATATGCAGTTTAGTGTGCTTCAGTCAGACTTCAACAAAAACTGGGAGGAAATCTTTAAAAAATAAAAAAGGAGTGCTCTTTGAACTCAAAGGAAAAAAAGAAAGGACAGGATAATTTTAGGGAGGAGGGATATGTGACCCAGGGTGGAAAGGAGGAAGTTGAAGGGGAGCAAGGATCCAAGAAGGTGAGTCTGGAGCTAATCGAAGAGACCCGTGAACATCCCCAAGTTAGGATTGGGGGACCCAGAGGCCGGGTGTCATAAGACAGAATACAAATGCATTGTTTTAAGCTTATAAATACTGAAGTGGTTGCCTCACAGTGAAGTGTATCATACAGATGTGATCCTCAGGTCTTGTTTCTCCAGCAAGAAAAGACAGTGTCACGGCTCTACGTGTTGTCCCCTTTACAACTCATTGACCTTCGTCTTATTCTCAGGAGCATTTCACCAGGCTGCGATTTCCCCCAAGAAAAGAGGTTTTTGTTTTTATTCAACTGGGTCATAAGAAAATGTTGGCGTGGGCCTATTTCTCGCCCAGTGGTTGCTGAGTGTCTTGTGACAGCTGTAGCAGTAAAGCAGGGTAGTTTTAAAAAGGATTATGTTTGAACAAAATGTTTCACACATATATATATAGGCTGTACTGGGTCTTGGTTGCTGCATGGGGTTTTCTCTAGTTGTGGACAGCAGGGGATACTCCCTAGTTGTGGTGCTCGGGCTTCTCATTGTGGTGGCTTCTTTTGTGGAGCGTGGGCTCTAGAATACATGGCCTTCAGTGGTTGCAGCTCTCAGGCTCAAGATCAAGAGCACAGGCTCCATAGTTGTGGCGCACAGGCTTAGTTGCTCTGCGGCATGTGGGATCTTCCTGGATCAGGGATCTAACCCATGTTCCCTGCGCTTACCCAGGGAAGTTCCCCAAATGTGTTTTTTTATTGCATTTATTTCCACTGAGCCGCTTCCCCTCCCCCACAAACACAGAAGACAGGATGGAGAAGAGCAGGGAAGAGGAGAAATGCCCAGGGTTAACAGTCTAGCCTCAGAAGTTCATCCAGGTGCAGGGCAGGGGCTGGCCTGGGGCTCCAGCCAGGGTGCTCTCCTCTTGTCTNCCCTCCCCCACAAACACAGAAGACAGGATGGAGAAGAGCAGGGAAGAGGAGAAATGCCCAGGGTTAACAGTCTAGCCTCAGAAGTTCATCCAGGTGCAGGGCAGGGGCTGGCCTGGGGCTCCAGCCAGGGTGCTCTCCTCTTGTCTCCTTCGTGCCCCGTGGCAGTCCTTTGAACTGCCAGTTATCTTGGATACTATGCTTTTGAAGGCCATAAGATGGTGGATATCTCCTTATCTGAACTCCTGAGTGAAGGCAAGACAGACTGCACACCTGCGTCCTCCACCACACAAAGTCCTCTCCAGGAGGGGCCCTGTACCCACAGCAGCTCAGCTCCCACCCGCAAATGTTTTCTTCTAGTATCTGATCTCCTGAACCACCTCTTTGAGCTCCATGGATCTTGTGATCATCATGTGTAAAGTGCAGGGAGCCCGCTTGACCTCCCAATGTGCTTTCTGGTTTATATCACTGCCTGGACTAATTGAGGTTTCATCTTTGCTTGGCTTTCAGCTTCAGGCTGGTTCTTTCTGATTGACCTGAAACACAGGTGCAGATGAAGGTAAAGGGCTTTTGCCTTCCCATTGGCCCCTGGCTGCTGCTGGGGGAGAGGCTGGGGCCACATTGTCAGGCAAACTCTGGCAGTCAGACCCTGTCTAAGCTGCCCGGTGTGGACGGAGTTTTCTCTGGAGGATACTCTCTGGGGAGTTTGGGTCTATCTGGGGGTTTCGCCAGTGCTGCTGGTGATGTGTGGGTGCAGGGGAAGACCACAGGGCCACACCAAGGGCGGTCCTGGGGTGGCTTCTCCAGCCAGGCAGGGGCTCGGCAGCACTTTGGCTGCTGCTGGCTTTCCTTCGTAACTGCTGATCCCTGCTCTCAGGCCACTGATGTTCATGTGCTGCTGCTCTGACTGTTCTCAGAGTAGCAACGAAGCTCTGCTGCTGTGGGTGAGCTACACTCTGCAGGATAGATAAGGAGGGAAGCTGTTGGTTAGATTTGTCAAAGGAGCCAGTTTCAGGGTAATGATACAGCCCTCCAGCTCAGATATCTTGTTGGCTAGGAGCACATGGGTGACCATCACTTCAGTTCATCATACTTCTGGCCCATCTACAAGTCGTGGATCCCTCCCCATGTGTAGCCCATGGACACTATCAGCTCAGTCTACCTGGGATCCTTGTGGTCAGGTAATGGCTCTATGTAAGGTATTAGTCCCTCCCATGGCCCATGTTGATCCATGAATCCTTTATGATTTCTTCTCAAGAGCCTCCTTTGATGAGGTTGAGGATGATGGATTTCTTGAGCAGTTTTTCATACTCCATGGACATGTTGAAGGGAATATTATGTATTCTGCTCAGTGCCCACCCCCATAATAAAGAAAAAGGTGGGAAAAAATAAAGAAAAATAAGGGAAATTGAAAAGAAGAAAAATGTGAGAAAAAATTAAATGAAAAATAAAAAGTAAAACACATAANGCCTTGGGGATGGGAGGCTGGTGGGTGGAGGGATGGTGGGATGGTGAACATGAGGTTGGTTGCCTTCAGCCATCATTCTGAGGCTCAGATAAGCCCTGGGTGTGGGTCCCAGCCAAGCTCTGGTGTCCCCAGTGCAGGGCCCTGTCTGCCTATAGGGGCGCCGAAGATGTGTATAAGAGACAGGAGTTAACTCACTCCCAGGAAGAGGAGCGTGCTGACTATTCTCCCCGCTGTACAATTTTTAAGGCTCTTTTATAAAACCGTATCCACGTCTGAGGGGCCTGAGCTCCATCGTACTGAGATGCCCCTAGGAGGATTAGTTTATGGATATAGTTTCTCTTCCAGGTATCAAACACATCATCTGTGTAGCAAAGGTGTTCCAATATACAGAGGGATAAAATTGCATTAAAAAAAGGTCTGTAAAGATACAATCCAAAAAGCAAAAGGGAACCTCCAAGTATGTATATAGTAGAGGTTTAACGAAACCATTATGAATTAAGTTTAAACTAAAACAATTCTTTACAGAGGTTTGTCAAATCAGTTATATGAACTGGGGGGAGCTCTATGCTTTAGTTTCCCCATCTGTAAATTCTGGATTTATAATAGAATCTGCCTCACAGGATTGTTGCAAAGATAAGCTGTCAACTTAGAACAGTGCCTGACACATTACGATGATAACTGGCCTCCTTGCCACTGCACTGGTTCTAAGAGCGCCGTCTCAGCAAGAGAGAAGAACGACGGGTGTTCCTGCTCCCTCCCTGGAGCACCAAGCTGGGTGCTGTGTGGCCTGGTGAAGAACTGTAAGCTCTAACTTTGATGAAAGGGTCAGCTAGCCAGGGGACAATAGTTGACAAGCCCCCAAATAGGAATTCATAAAAAAAAAAAAAAAAACTATTAAGGAGAAAGCAACAGGAAATTAAAATAGTATAAGATGATTCTTTCCCTTTTGCTTTTTTCTGGATGCACTGCATGGCATACGGAACTTCCCAGACCAGGGATTGAACCCACGCCCCCACAACAGAAGCACAGCCTTAACTCCTGGACCACCAGGGAAGTCCAAGATGACACTTAAATGGGTGAATGTGAGGACTTTCTTGATGGTCTGGCAGCTGAGAATCTACCTTCCAATACCCGGGACTTGGCTTTGACCCCTGGTTGGGGGAACTAAGATCCTGCGTACCTCGGAGCAACTAAGCCCTCATGTGGCAACCACTGAGCCTGCATGCCCTGGAGCCCACAAACCACGACAAAGACTGAGCACAGCCAAAATAAGAATAGTAAAAAATAAATTAAAAAAAACATGGGTAAATATAAACCTTGAAACCATTTGGAAAGCAAGGAAACACACAAACTGGTTACTGTTACTTAAGGAGAGACCAGAAAAGAAGGGAAGAAGAGATGGTATGGAACTCCCAGGGAAATAAGAACGCTGCAGTCTAAAAAAAAGACAGACAAGGGATAATGCTGAAAAGGGGAATAAAGAGACTAATTTACCAAGGAAAAGAATGGGAGAGAAAAATGGGTCACTAAAGAGATTATTCTATAAAGACATAACAGACTTGGGCTTTTTTCCCCCTTAATTGATCTCACTGGGAGAAAAATAAAGGTAACAGAAAGATTTAGACTAACGACAATACCAAGATGATTAAAAGGGAGATACAGGCTAGAAAGAAAAAGGACTGTGACATCCCAAACAACTCTGACTGCTTGAACAGTTTCAGAATCTCTTGCGAGGACTATCCTGAAGAATGTCTGAGAGAAACAGGTTTCTCTCATCCTGGGAAAGAGCTAATGCTCTGAGAAAGGAATGATAACCCAAACAACGGTAGAGGCTAGCAGGAGATGGAACGGATTCTTTCTGGAAGTGAAGACAGCCCTTCAGAAAGAGTGGTATGGCACAGGTCTGCTAAGGGGCAGGGGCAGGGGGCGCGGGGGGCCCATTCGAAACATCAGTAAATCATCTGAAATATACAAAGGGCTAATATCGTCTTGATGAGAAGCTTGGCTCCCTTTTGGCCCCAACTTGAGTGACTGAATGAATGGGCGCAAACGAGACAGAGAGAAAGAGAACAGCTCTTGCCTCCAGGGGAGACAAACCTCAAGGGCAGGACCAGTGGGGCAGAGAGCTGTAGGAGAGGGAGCACAGATGGAGGAAAGGAAGGAACGGCGAGCGCCAGCTCCCTAGCCGAGGAAGAAGAGGCACAGCTGGGCAGCCAGGCTTTCTGCACCCTCCCGTGGGGCGTGGGAAGGGCAACGACAGCTGCCTGAAGAGTGCCCGGGCGGCCACTGGTACCTGGTCAGACGCATACAGCGTTCGAAAGGCCTTCTCTTCGATGAGTTTTTTCACTTTTTCCACATCTGGATCTTCTATCCTGTAGTTGAGGTCCCCCAGCCACAAGATCACACTGCGGGGACAGAGCACAAAGGGCACAGGGATTAGGAGGGGCTTCGCCCACCCTGTCCGAGGTGCTTCTGACAGAAGGCCCCAGAGGCTACGTCTCCTGGGAGCTGCGTGGGGAAGGAACTTGGCTGCTCAGGGTCTCTTTTCCTCTTGCCATCCCATTTAACATCATGTCTAGCATGCTGCTTACTCAGTTATCTTGGTCCCAGTTCACCGGCAACAGCCTTGACTATTTTATTCCTATACAGCTGGAAAGGGAGGAGGGCATGGCAACCCACTCCAGTATTCTTGCCTGGAGAATCCCATGGACAGAGGAGCCTGGCGGGCTACAGTTCATAGGGTCACAAAGAGTCAGNACTCCAATACTTTGGTCACCTGATGTGAAGAGCTGACTCATTGGAAAAGACCCTGATGCTGGGAGGGATAGAAGGCGGAATGGGAAGGGGACAACAGAGGATGATATGGTTGGATGGCATACTGACTCAATGGGCATGTGTTTGAGTAAATTCCAGGAGTTGGTGATGGACCAACTGCCTGCTCCAGTCCATGGGGTCACAAAGAGTCGGACATGACTAAGCGACTGAACTGAACTGAACTGTATGTGTAAAACTGAGTCACTTTGCTGTACAGCAGACTAGCACAACATTTTAAATCAACTATACTTCAATTAAAAAATAAAATTAATTTTTACAAAAATCATAGAGACAATAGGATGCAGAATTATGGAGGAATGGGGTGGCAGTCTGGCTGACTGGTGCAAGCTCTTGCTCTAAGGTAGTGTAAAGGAGCCAAAAGTTGGTTTGGGGCCAGCCAGTCCAGTAGTGTGGACCAAGATCAAGTGACTCTGCCCCCGGAAACAAGGAGAGAGGACCAAAGGGTCCCTGCAGGAAACCTCAAGGTCACCTGTGGCTCTGTCCCAGCTAGGGTGGGGAAGCTGAAGGGCAGCATCAGTGACTCAAGGTCGCGAACCACGTGAGAGACTCGGGCAGGGCCAAGCCCCGAGGGAGCTGAGTCCTTTGCTGAATAAGGACTTGGCCCAGTTTCTCTTCCCAAAGTGACTGTGTGTCAGGAGGATGTAAAGGTTCCTTTACACAACAGCAATTCTTCTTGGCAGGATGTGAGAAGTCTGGCGGGGTTGCTGACTGACCAGGGGATGGGCAATTAGAGTAGGGGCGAAGAGGAGAGGAAAGTGGAGGAGGGGCAGGACAGAAGGGAGAAATGTCCCTGTAACTGAGCAGGCTGTTAGCAAGTCAAGGTTCTGGGATAGAGTGCAAACTCCAGCTCCTGCCACCGTTCCCCTTCCCCTTCCTCCCATCACATTCACACACCTCATCCCTCCCACATCCCCAACACATACCGGCAAACACACTCATTCGTGCACTCACAAACTCACACCCTCACACTCACGGAGACGTTCATATACTCCCCTCCTCTCACATGGACTCATACTCATGTTACACGCTCACACGCAGGCATAATGAGCTAAATGTCAGGTCAGATTACTGAAGTTTTCATCCACCTCAGCAAAATTAGTTTAAAAAGGGCAATGGAGAGAATTTTTCCCCAAAGATATATTTATTCAATTTAAAGGACTACACATCATTCTGAGGTTACGTCCCTTCTCTCTTCTTTGCTGCAGCAGATGTTAAAATATCCTCTCTTTTAGGAAAAGGTTGTAATGACAGATGGCAAGGTGCTTTCCTTCATGTCCTTTCTTGCGTGTGTGTGTGTGTGTGTGTGTGTGTGTGTGTACACTTAGTCGTGTCCGACTCTTGCACCCTCATGGACTGTAGCCCACAGGCTCCTCTGTCCATGGAGTTTTCCAGACAAGAATACTGGAGTGTGTTGCCACTGCCATCTCCAGGGGATCTTCCAGATCTAGGAATCAAACCCACGTCTCCTGCATTAACAGGCAGATTCTTTACTACTGAGGCACCTGGGAAGCTCCTTTAAAGAGATGTGCTGTGTGTATGCTTAGTCTCTCAGTCATGGCTGACTCTTTGTGACCCCATGGACTGTAGCCTGTCAGGCTCCTCTGTCCATGGGGATTCTCCAGGCAAGAATACTGGAGGGGGTTGCCATGCCCTTCTCAAGGGGATCTTCCCAATCCAGGGATCAAACCCAGCAATTGAATCCAGGTCTCGTGCTTTGCAAGCAGACTCTTTACCATTTGAACCACCAGGGAAGCACCTCCCACTGCCCCCGCCCAAAAATATGGAACTCTTCACAAATTTGTGTGTCAGTATTTAAAGAGATACTTAAGTTAAAATGAGGTCAGTAAGATGAACCCTCATCCCGTATGGCTGGTGGCCTGGTAAGTAAAAGAGATTAGGACACAAATATACACAGAGGAAGATGACATAAAGACAGTGGAAGAAGAAATGGCTGTCTACAAGCTGAGGACAGAGGTCTGAAAAGAAACTAATCCTGCTGACATCTTGATCTTGGACTGCCAGCCTCTGGGACTATGTTTAACCCCCAAGTCTGGGATTCTTTGTCATGACAGTCAAACTAACCCACCGTGCCTCATAGTGTTTGCCTCCCTTTCCCTCATTCAAGCCTCATTAGAGCTCCATGAGGGGCAGCACAAGGAATCATTATTCCCATCTGAAAGTTGAGAAAGTAGAGGCTCAAAGCAGGTAAGTGCCTGGGAGGACACGGGACCCTCCATAATGAGGATTCAGGGCCCTTCTGGCTTCCCCATGCCTCTGTCTGCTCACCTGGGCAACGCAAGGGCTCAAGCTGCCTCTCTAGCCTTAGCCAGGCCTTGGGAGGTGGCTCTGGACTGTCTCACTCCCTCTATGTTCCACCTTCCCCGCCCTCCAGCACCCCCGCAGGCCTCCTGCCCCCATCCTGCTCGATGACTCTGGGCTGCCTGGACCAGGCAGCATTCAGATGCCATCATTTCACAGGACATCCAGGTCCACCTCTCCCTGCAGGATCAGTCTACACATGGCTTGGTTGGCAGCTGAACTGAGGTTAATAACAGGCTGAGCATGCATCCCACTGAGCTGCGGGGTGTTAATGGCTTGGTTAGGGGATGAGGGCGGTGGAAAAGTTCAGTTAGCGAAATGAATACCTGGCACCAGCCCTGGGGGTTGGAAAAGGAGAGTGGGAAGAGAGAGAAGCAGGAGGAGAGAGGGAGCGGGGGAAAAATTCAAACCAAAAAGGAAAGAAAAGAGGAGATGGAAGGAGAGAAGAGGAAGGTGTGACGGAGAACAGAAGAGGTTGGGTAGTCCCTCATGTGGACCATGAAGCCAGCCTGAGCAAGCAAAATCCCTGGCTCCTTTATCCAGTTTTGTGGCTATCATTTCAATTTGTGAATGCAAAACACCTTTCTGGACTCATGGCAAGTTGCAACCACCAGACAAGGGACCACTCTGTCAGCCCTCACCTTCCCTTCTCTTGGTACCCCTTCCCTTCCATCTGTATCCTTTCTGCACCTCACTCGTTTCATGCTCCCCTTCCCCAACACTCCCTACAGCCCCCACGCTTCTCCTCAGCAGAACAAACACACTTGCTCCTATCGATTTGCTCTCTCTCAGTACAAAGTGTGCAGAACAAGCAAGGCACAGAATTCTTTCTGTTGGGCAGCCACGGGGCTTGATGAATGGGCAAAGCGGATGCCAGAGGCTGTAGACAGGTTGACAGCAGCACCCGCGTATCTTCACTATGATGCAGACGGTTGCACTCAATCGCACATTTACACAGGCTGGGGCAATTTATAGACACATGTGTCCACAGACTGTAACTCACAGCAGCCTCGGCCCCTCAACCTGCCATCTGTGGGGACCTCACAGAAATGACACCAACAGTTCTCCAAACAGTTCTGAAAGTTTTCTCTGTTTTTCTGAGCAGAAAACACTCAGAGGCACTCTATTACCAGCTATCATTTATTGAGCATCTATTATGTGCTGGAGATTCATGTACACCATCTCTGATCTTTCTGACAAAGCTCTGAATAGCCTTTTGTATCCCTATTTTACAGACAAGGAAACTGGAGTTCAGCAAGGGGAACTTCTAGGGGAAGTATCCACAGAAGCCTGGGGGTGGGTCTGAAGTCAAGGCCAGCTCTTTTTCTGATGCACCACAGAAGAGGATTCATATCACCATCAGTGTACCTTCCAGCCACAACCAGCTTGGTCTGTTCACCGCCATGAAATTAAATTTATCTAGTCTCCATACAGGCCTCCCAGGTAGCTCAGATGGTAAAGAATCTGCCTGCAATGCAGGAGACTTGAGTTCAATCCCTGGGTCTGGAAGATCTCCTAGAGGATGGCATGGCAACCCACTCCAGCATTCTTGCCTGGAAAATTCCATGGACAGAGGAGCCTGGCAGGCTACAGTCCATAGGGTCACAAAGAGTTAGACATGACTAAGAGACTTTCACTCTCTTTTCACTTTTCAGGCTCCATACATCTTTCTATTCTCAAGGCCCAGCATGTTTTTCGGGCACAAAAGGAATTCAATAAATGGTTTTGGATAATGAGGAAGCCACACAGGCAAACAAAATCCTGACTAACCGGAATCCTGCCAAAGGGAATGCTTGCAGAACTGAAACATAATTTGGGGTCTTTGATTTCGTGTGAAACAGGCAAATTATAGCAAAATAGACTTGTCTCTGCAGTTTTATGAAGAGCCCTCCTCATTTTAGGTCAGAGGACTGGACAGCCAACAGAGTGGGTTGAAGTATAATATAAATGCAAGCTTGCAGTGGGCTCGGTAGTGTCCTGGCTCCACACTCTGTGCGTCCATCAACTATCTTGCTCAGAGAGAACTGATAAACACAAGATTGACCCCAAGGCCCAAGAGAACTCCTAACATTGGATGGAATCAAGAGGCATGATATGGTCTTTCTTTAAGAGTACTGCCTTAGGTATTGAATGAAATCTATAATTACACTAAGAGTCCCAGCACGTACATCACAGTACAGGAACCAAGGCAGGAAAACAGAGACTACAAGAAAACTGTCAATAATCAGGGTGGAAAAGTACAGTCTGTTGAGGTAACTCTCAGTTAACTTGACAATTCAATTACTCAAGCTAACCAGTCTCAGTTAATCAAGGTTACAACACGATTGGGATTGATTCTGCAGATTACTTATACCCTGATGACTGAAATGTTCCATAAATATGTCCTTCCTAGATGTAAAATAGATGTGTAGCTTTCAGTTCTCATCAACCTCACACTACCAGCTCATTGTATTAGCAGCTCATCTCATTGCCCAGTGTACCTCTTTCTGAGTGTATTTCTGAGCATGAGGAATTGGGGGGAGTGAGAAGAAAGAAGTTTAGAGAGTCAGCCAGGACTGACTGAGCTCAACCTCGGCCATCTGCTTACTACCAGCTTTACAACACTGGGCAAGTGGATTTGCTCTTAGGGCCTCAGTTTCCTCATCTTTAAAGGGGATATAACAACATCACGCCCTGGAGTTTATTATTTATTCATATAAATCCTCACTTTCCCATCTTTTTCAGAATTTTCCACAGTTTACTGTGATCCACACAGTTGAAGGTTTGGCATAGTCAATGAAGAAGAAATAGATGTTTTCTGGAGCTCTCTTGCTTTCAGTCATCCAGCAGATGTTGGCAATTTGATCTCTGGTTCCTTTGCCTTTTTTAAAACCAAACTTGAACATCTGGAAGTTCACAGTTCACGGACCGTTGAAGCCTAGCTTGGAGAATTTTGAGCATTACTTTACTAGCGTGTGAGATGAGTGCAGTTGTGCAGTAGTCTGAGCATTCTTTGGCATTACCTTCCTTTGGGATTGGAGTGAAAAATGACCTTTTCCAGTCCTGTGGCCACTGCTGAGTTTTCCAAATTTGCTGGCATATTGAGTGCAGCACTTTCACAGCATCATCTTTTAAGACTTGAAATAGCTCAACTGGAATTCCATCACCTCCACTGGCTTTGTTTATAGTGATGCTTCCTAAGACCCACTTGTCTTTACATTCCAGGATGTCTGGCTCTAGGTGAGTGATCATACCATTGTAATTATCCAGGTCATGAAGAGCTTTTTTGTACAGTTCTTCTGTATAGTCTTGCCACCTCTTCTTATTATCTTCTGCTTCTGTTACGTCCATACCATTTCTGTCCTTTATCGAGCCCATCTTTGCATGAAATGTTCCCTTGCTATCCCTAATTTTCTTGAAGAGATCTCTAATCTTTCCCATTCTTTTGTTTCCCTCTATTTCTTTTCACTGATCACTGAGGAAGACTTTCTTATCTCTCCTTGCTATTCTTTGGAACTCTGCATTCAAATGGGTATATCTTTCCTTTTCTCCTTTGCTTTTGCTTCTCTTCTTTTCACAGCTATGTGTAAGGCCTCCTCAGACAGCCATTTTGCTTTTTTGCATTTCTTTTTCTCAGGGATGGTCTTGATCCCAGTCTCTTGTACAATGTCACAAACTTCTGTCAATAGTTCATCAGGCACTCTATCAGATCTAGTCTCTTAAATCTATTTCTCACTTCCATTGTATAATCATTAGGGATTTGATTTAGGTCATACCTGTATGGTCTATTGGTTTTCCCTACTTCCTTCAATTTCAGTCTGAATCTGGCAATAAGGAGTTCATGATCTGAGCCACAGTCAACTCGTGGTCTTGTTTTTGCTAACTGTATAAAGCTTCTCCATCTTTGGCTGCAGAGAATATAATAAATCTGATTTTGGTGTTGACCATCGGGTAATGTCCATGTGTAGAGTCTTCTCCTGTGTTGTTGGAAGAGGGTGTTTACTATGCCCAGTGTGTTCTCTTGGCAAAACTCTATTAGCTGCTTCATTCTGTACTCCAAGGCCAAATTTGCCTATTTCTTCAGGTGTTTCTTGACTTCCTACTTTTGCATTCCAGTCCCCTATAATGAAAAGGACATCTTTTGGGGTCTTAGTTCTAGAAGGTCTTGTAGGTCTTCATAGAACCATTCAACTTCAGCTTCTTCAGCATTACTGGTCAGGGCATAGACTTGGATTACAGTGATATTGAATGGTTTGCGTTGGAAATGAACAGAGATCATTCCGTCGTTTTTGAGACTGCGTCCAAGTACTGCATGTCGGACTCTCTTGTTGACTATGGTGGCTACTCCATTTCTTCTAAGGGATTCTTGCCCACTGCTACTGCTGCTAAGTCACTTCAGTAGTGTCCGACTCTGTGTGACCCCAGAGATGGCAGCCCACCAGGCTTCCCTTTTCCCTGGGATTCTCCAGGCAAGAACACTGGAGTGGGTTGCCATTTCTTTCTCCAATGCATGAAAGTGAAAAGTGAAAGGGAAGTCACTCAGTAGTGTCCAACTCTTCACGACCCCATGGACTGCAGGCCACCAGGCTCCTCTGCCCATGGGATTTTCNACACTGGAGTGGGTTGCCATTTCTTTCTCCAATGCATGAAAGTGAAAAGTGAAAGGGAAGTCACTCAGTAGTGTCCAACTCTTCACGACCCCATGGACTGCAGGCCACCAGGCTCCTCTGCCCATGGGATTTTCCAGGCAAGAGTACTGGAGTGGGGTGCCATTGCCTTCTTCTTGCCCACAGTAGTAGATATAATGGTCATATGAGTTAAATTCACCCATTCCAGTCCAATTTAGTTCAATGATTTCTAAAATGTTGACGTTCACTCTTGTCATCCCCTGTTTGACCACTTCCAATTTGCCTTAATTCATGGACCTAACTTTCCAGCTTCCTATGCAATATTGCTCTTTGCAGCATTGGACCTTGCTTCCATCACCAGTCACATCCACAATTGAGTGTTGTTTTTGCTTTAGCTCTGTGTCTTCATTCTTTCTGGAGTTAGTCCTCCACTGATCTCCAGTAGAATATTGGACACCTACTGACCTGGGGAGTTCATCTTTCAGTGTCCTATCTTTTTGCCTTTTCATACTGTTCNACACCAACTACTTTTCCACTCTTTCTGTTTGATATAGGGGGAAGATAAAAAGGTTAAGAAACAGAGTCAGATTTGGATTCCTCTAAGCTGTTCATCACCACCGATAGCTAAACCACCTCACTGAGGTGGAGGCAGTATCAGAGACAGGCAGTCAGGCCTTGTTCTGTTAGTCAGAAATATTTAGACACAGAGAAACAGCACTGAGGAGTCAGTCCTGAGACTCAGATCTGAAGCCCAACTTTAAACATGTAGTTTCTCCTGAGTGAGCCTGGAAAATAAAGAATCTCAAGAGTCAATCATCTCTAAACTCCTTCCTGGTTGGAATCATGCTTATAAATAGGCATTTTCTTTATTATTTTTATTATCCTAAAATTTGGGTAAATTTAAACTCCAAAAGTTTCATGCAAAATCTGAACATCTTTTTATTTTATTGAAGTACAGTTGATTTAATGTTTTGTTCATTTCTGCCATACAGCAGAGTGATTCAGTTATATAGGTGTATATATATATATATATTCTTTTTCATATCCATTTCCATTATGGTTTATCCAGGATATTGAATATAGTTCCCAGTGCTATATAATAGGACCTCATTGTTGTTTATCCTTCCTATGTATATTAATTTACATCTTCTAATCCGAAACTCCCAATCCATCCCTCCCCCTACCTCCTCTTCCTTGGCAGACAAACATATGTTTTCTATATCCAAATCTGTTTCTTTCTCATAGATATGAACATAAACTCTTATTTATCTAAAATTGAAACACCTCAAAAGTCAAATAATCAGAATGATCTTTGTGAAAACATGTAATGTTCATATTAATGGTTACAACATTGCGCAATATTCTAAATGAGCTTCAAAATCATAAACAAAAGATAAATTTCTGGTCACTTCAGCTTTAAAAAGTATATTCTAATTCTCTTCCTGGGAAATTCTCAGGAGGTGAGAGACAAATCAGAGAAGTTCAAAAAAGATGAAGCCTCTGCTATTACTCTACCAGATTCTTTAAATCTCAATAGTGAGGCTGTGGTTTTCCCCCTTGTAAGTAAATCTCCTTTCATTTGAACTTGTCTCATTTCCATCAGTTATTCTTGGCATCCAGAAAAGACATGATGGTTTTCAGGGTTTTGTTTATTTGTTTGTTTGACTGAAACCAGAATGCTGCCAGGCCAGCAACAAGAAGAGTCACAGATGGCTTCATTTCTTTGGATCTTGAAATGACTGACCCCACCTGGAGGAAAAGTTTCTCTAAATTCAAAATTATGTAAGAGGAAATTTCTTTCATTTTGTAGTAGAGAGCTAAGTGCAAACATTTAAGATGTCTATCTTTTCCCAGAGAGAGCACAGTTGTTCAGTCAAGATGCTCAGAATAGCACAGGCTAGGTACTCACCAGGCACTGAACACCTGCTGATGGCTGAGATGCTGTGCCCCTTTCTGGGTGACAGAGTCCACCGTGGCACGTCCCTACCTTGGGAAATCATAACATGCCATGGGACACGGGAAGGATGGGAAATGAATTCCCTCTGAGCACTATTTGCATTAGAGAAAAACTTCAGAGAGGGTTTTTACCCTTTCTTTACAGTCTTTTTTTTTTTAAAGGCATTACATAATAGTGATCAAGATTAGCAGACTATAGAGCAAGACAGATGGGGTTCAAATCCCAGTTGAGCCACTTATTAGCTGAGTGACCCTAGGTGAGTTACTGAACCTCTCTGCGCTTCACATTTCCCACTGTCAAAGGAGGTAATGACCATGCTTGCTTCCTGGGGTAGTTGTGAAGATTTAAAGGCCTCAGACTCAGGCCTGGTATGAGCTGCTTTGAAGTTCTTATTTTCCTTCAGTGTTTTAGGTTCTAATGTCTCACCCATTGATCCTCAGTCTAACACCTTCAAGGTTCTCACATATAGCAGTTGTTGTTGTTTAGTTGCGAAGTTGTGTCCTACTCTTTGTGACCCTATGGACTGTAGCTCATCAGGCTTCTCTGCCCATGGGATTTCCCAGGCAAGAATACTAGAGTGGGTTGCCATTCCTTCTCCATGGATCTTCCCAACCCAGGGATCAAACCCATGTCTTCTGCTTGGCAGGTGGATTCTTTATCTCTGAGCCACCCGGACTGTAAATTCCTTAAAGGCAAGGCTATATCTTCCTCATATTAGTATGCGTCATGAGCACAATGACTTTCACATAGCTGGTTCTGAATTTATTTCATACATAACTGTAAGAAGTAAAAACAAATAAATAAAACCCATAAAAACATAGAGACGTAGAGGGTGGCTTTTGGAGTCATACAGACTTCAGTTCTGGCTCTGTTAATACTGTCTGTGGAATCTTGCACATTAATTCTATCTGTCCCTAATCTACTCATTAGTAAGAAGGGGAAAAAAGCCCTCCTTTGTAGGGCTGTTGGAGGCTTAAGTGAGACAATGTGTATAAAGGACCTAAAAGACACCTGCTGCTGCTGCTGCTAAGTCACTTCAGTCGTGTCCGACTCTGTGCGACCCCATAGACGGCAGCCCACCAGGCTCCCCCATCCCTGGGATTCTCCAGGCAAGAACACTGGAGTGGGTTGCCATTTCCATCTCCAATGCATGAAAGTGAAAAGTGAAAGGGAAGTTGCTCAGTCATGTCTGACTCTTTGCGACCCCACGAACTGCAGCCCACTAGGCTCCTCCGCCCATGGGATTCTCCAGGCAAAAGGCACCTAGCATTTAGTAAAAGTTCAGCAACAGTTAGCCATAGTTGCAATTGTCTTGTTCCCTCCATCTTTATTATAGTTTCTGCCTGCTAAGTCGCTTCAGTCATGTCCAACTCTTTGTGATCCTATGAACTATAGCCTGCCAGGCTCCTCTGTCCATGGAATTCTCCAGGCAAGAATACTGGAGTGGGTTATTATGCCCTTCCCTAGCTGATCTTCCCAACCCAGAGATCGAACCCATTTCTCTTCCATTTCCTACATTTGCAGGCAGGTTCTTTACCACCAGCACCACCATTAATTTGGGGCAATTTTGTTTGTGGGGAAACATACCTCCACTTACCAATGACCTCTAAGGAGAAAAATGTATCCGATGCAATATGACCATTAAAGATAATGATTGTGAACCTGAGCTAATTAAAAAAAAATTCTAAATATGTTAAGCATACCTGCTTAAGAATTCCAGGAAGTAAGTTTAATATTTTAGGAACCTGTCCCAAACATTTGCAAGTGTCAGCACTTCAGAAGAGTCCCCCAGAGAAGGCAATGGCACCCCACTCCAGTACTCTTGCCTTGAAAATCCCATGGATGGAGGAGCTTGGTAGGCTGCAGTCCATGCGGTTCCTACCAGTTGGACACGACTGAGCGACTTCCCATTCACTTTTCACTTTCACGCATTGGAGAAGGAAATGGCGACCCACTCCAGTGTTCTTGCCTGCAGAATCCCAGGGACGGGGAAGCCTGGTGGGCTGCCGTCTATGGGGTTGCACAGAGTCAGACACAACCGATGCAACTTAGCCGCAGCAGCAGCAGAAGAGCCCCCATCATTTTGTCCCTAGCCATATGACAATATGATCTAGAGTTCACCTGTGTAAAGGCATTGTAAAGGTCACTAGGTGGCAGGCCCTATTTTTCCTTAGTACAGCTAGGGGAAAATGATTCACAGAGAAACATCTGGCTCCAAGATAATAGAACCAGTGGCAAAACTTATCCAAAAAAATCCATTCATTCTCAAGGCCTCATCCAAATACCAGATGCAAAAGCAAATCTCCCAGAATTGTTAAGTATAACTTCTAGCATATAGTATATACTTTTAGTATAACTTAAGTATATGCTTCTAAAAGAGCATATCATTAAACTGAACCATCAAAAATCCAAGTCTTCAGGGGAGATGATGTGACTCAAATATATAGCATTCTGGTGGCCTTGCTTGTTGAAAAGAAGAACTTCAAGTATGGCATCAGTTGAGATGCAGTCAGGAGATAGAAATGATACCAATTATTTTAATAGAGAGAAGACAATATAAAAAGTTGTTAACTTGGTACTGAAACCCCCACTGAAAAGGAAAAGAGAATGCTATCGTGGAGGCAGCAGCAGCGGGAAGCAGCTACCGATCCTAGACCTGGAGGAGCAAAGGAAAGATGTTGGAACTATTAAAACTTACACTTGGAGGTGGGGTGCCATGGAGCTGAGACTCAAATGCTTTGGAAAGGGCATTAGACTAATTATCTTATAATAACAGATTGTAGAATATAACTGCCAGAATACTGACTTACTATGCAGAACACCTGAAATGAACACAGTATTATAAGTCTCCTATACTACAATATGGGGGCAAGGGGGCAGCTGTTTGGCTGGTGCTGGTTTCCCTCAGGTTGGAGGGTGGGTTCTATGGACCTGGGACCCAGACCTGTAANAGTCAGGACTTTAAACAGTGGCATCTTCATCCTGCTGGGCTTCCATGGATGCTCTGGGACAGTAGACTCACTTCATGTTCACAAGTAAATCAAAGATGTATTTTAAAATCATTTCTGTGGTAGTCTCCCATGTGAAGAAAGAGAGGCAAGTGAGGTCATAAGATGAAATGTGTCATGAGGAGGACTTCTGGAAAGCGTCTTAGTCAAAGATCCAGAAGTAGGTATTGGTCATCGATGTTGCCAGGCCCACATGACTTCTTGAGCTCACCAGGGTGCCCTGTAGTTTATACCATGGAGCTTAAGTTCCCATAATCATCTTCCCTGAACTTGGCTGTGACCTACTCTCATAGACCAGTTTCTTACACTTGACTCAGTCCTGCCTCCCAGCTCCCATCCTGATCTTTCCTTTCTGTTCTTATTCTCATTTTACTCTTTGGATCTGACACATAGCATAACAACTCCTCCCAGCAATGATTCTAGGTCTCCTCAGCTCTATAACTTGAAGTCCCTTGAAGAAACACCCCTCTTCATTTGGCTATCAGAACCCTCCTACCCTAGAATTGATCCTTCAAGCAGGATCTGGCCTGATTAGTGAAGGAATATACTCTCTGCTTTTCACAGTACCTACGTTCATTTGACATACTATATATTTTACTTATTCCTTTGTCTTTTTTGTATCCTACTTAAAATATGTCCCATGAGAGTAGAATTTTTTAAAATATGCTTTGTTACTTACTATATGCTCAGTTGCCAACACATAGTAGAAGCCTAATAAATGTTTTGAAAATGTCTAAGAGGCCAGTAAGTAAAAACAGAAGTGTCCCATGTTCTTAACATTCTTTTTTCATCATATGAGCATTTTGTGCAAAATTTTTTTAAACTCAAATGTAATAAATCACCCAACTTTCCCCTCCCCCANAACATTTGACAAAATCCAAGACTTTTTTTTTAAATAAACTACTCAGAAAACTGGGCATGAAAGAGATTTTTCTCAAACCAACAGAAAAGCATCTTCATAACAGACCTTGCAACTAACATATTTAATGCTGACAAATTGAATGTTTTCGCTTTAAGATTAGAAGCAAATAAGAATGTCTACTTTTGCTACTTCAACTCCACATGTTGGAAGTGCTAGCTCATAAAAATGAATCAAGGAATAAAATAAATAAAAATGTCTTTTGCAGCAAACATGATGATCTCATGGATTCTTAAAAAGGCTAATGAGTATTTTAAACAATGTTTTATGATGGGTTATTAATATGAAAAGTTATATTTCTATACTAGCAACAAGAGTAGAGGCAATATATATGAAATACATAAGAATAAATCTGCCAAAAGATATCACAAACTTGAATTTAAAAAATATGTCACAAACTTGTACACTGAAAATGACAAATTTGCAGGTACTGAGGGGCATTAAGAAGACCTAAATAGAGACATACTCTGTTCATGAACATGATCACTCCAATTTACTAAGATGTCAGTTCTCTCCAAATTGATTTATAAAATGCAAATCAATTCCAGAAAGATTTAGGAAATAAATTCCAGTAGAGTTTTAGCTTATTGCAAAATGTAAAGTAATTTTAAGAAAATCTAAACTACTAAATGGCCAAAATAGCTTCAAAGAAGAACAGAGTTGGAGAACTAACACTATCTGATTTCAAGACATTATAAATGTGTACTAACCAAGAATATGAGTTTCCCTCATGGCTCAGTGGGTAAAGAATCTGCCTGCAATGCAGGAGACCTGGATTTGATCCTTGGGTTTGGAAGATCCCCTGGAGAAGGGAAAGGCTACTCACTCCAGTATTCTAGCCTGGAGAATTCCATGGACAGTCCATGGGGTTGTAAAGAGTCTGATACTACTGACCAACTTTCACTTTCACTTACTTTCATACTCACCAAGAGAAAATGGTATCAATATAAAAGCAGACTAATATATCAATGGGATATACAACAGAACAGGCGAAAAATATGCTCCCCTCTTATACAGAAATAGAGTTCCATAAAATGTACAAAGGTAACTCAGTGGAGGATTTTTTTTTAATCAAATGGGCAACTGAAATCTCGTAGCCAAAAAAAGAAAAAGAAATCCATCCCTTACACCATGTACAAAAATTAACTACAAATGAGTCTGTATTTAATTAATTATTAGGTGGTTCTGCAGAGATAATGTTCAACCAATGAGTCATAAATATGGTTTTAAAGAACTATCCCTTTTCTGGATGTGGGGCAGCTCCAGAGCTCCTAGTAGATTAGGCTGAGTCCTTTCTTGCAACAGAATCCCAGTTCAGCTTCTCCATTCCCCTAATCATGCTTCCTTTACCCCATGGAGTTGTCCTTGAAAATACTCTCAAACATCTTCCTGCACGAAAATAGCAGATTTCAGAGTCCATTTCCCAAAGAGCTCAGCCGGTATCAGTAAATGTTGAACCTGTTAAAATTGAGCAACATAATTAAGAAGTCAGGTAAAGCCTCTGTGGAAAACAGTATGGAAATTCCTTAAAAAAAATGAAACATAGAGCTACCATATGATGCAGCAATCCCACTACTGGGCATTTACCCTGAGAAAGCCATAGCTCAAAGAGACACATATTACCTCAATGTTCATTGCAGCACTATTTACAATTGCCAGGACATGCAATCAGCCTAGATATCCATCAACAGATGAATGAGTAAAGATGTGGTACTCATATACCATGGAATATTACAAAGCCATAAAAAGGAGAAAAATTGAGCCAGCTGAAGTGGTGTGGATGATCCTAGACCTTGTATTACAGGGTGAAATAAGTCATAAAATGAAAAACGAATATATTAACACATATATATGGAACCTAGAAAATGGTACTCATGAGCCTACTTGCAGGGTAGGAATAGAGATGCAGAGAGAATGGACTTGTGAGCATGGGAGGGGGAAGACCAACAAAGGAGAAAACAGGAAAACAATATTGGAAGATGTAAAACAGAAAAGTGCTGACTGACCATCAGACTCTACAAAAATAAATACTACATTATTAGTGGGGGAAACACATTTACAGACCTACACTGCATAATTTAAAAAGAAAAATGCAAGAGGAGGCAGATCCAGCTGTTTCTGGACCTAGTGGTGATAGGTGGAAATTTTAAAAAATATTTAAAAACCAAATTGATGAATAGATAAATTATGGTACATATATATAATGGAATATTACTCAGCTATACAAGGAACACATATGAATCAGCGCTAATGAGGTGGATGAACCTAGAGCCTCTTACACAGAGTGAAGTAAGTCAGAAAGACAAATATCGTATATTAATGCAAATATATGGAATCTAGAAAGATGGTACTGATGAACCTATTTGCAAGGCAACAATGGAGATGCAGATATAGAAAATAGACTTGTGGCCACACTAAGGGAAGGAGAGGATGGGACAAATAGAGAAAGTGGCATTGAAACATATATATTACAATATGCAAACTAGATAGCCAGTGAGAATTGCTATATGTTGCAAGGAATTCAAGCATGGTGCTCTGTGACCACCTGGAAGGGTGGGATGAGGTGGGAGGGAGGTTCAAAAGGGAGGTGACATATATATGCCTTTGACTGATTCATGTTTATATATGGCAGAAACCAATACAATATTGTAAAGTGATTATCCTCCAATTAAAATGAATAATAATAATAATAATAACAAACAAATAGCTCAGTGGTTCTCAATCATGACGGTTCCAATCAGGCTTGGAACCACCTAATTGGTTTTAGAGACTTCGACCCCTGAGTCCCACACCCAAAGATTCTGAATTAATTGGTACCCAAGTAATTCTAATGTATTGAAATTGAGAGACTCTCAGTTTGGACTGGAGAAGTGTGATCAAGATTCTGGCCTGTTGATGGGGAAAATAACCAAGGTTTCTGACATTGCCTTGACTTTTGAACTTGCATAACTATTGAAGGATGGATAGGCTCCATCAAAACAAGAGAGTAATCCAAGAAAGATGAAGCTATGGATTTCAGAAAATAGGCATTCAAACCAAGAAGAATACAAAAGGAACTGTGAATATCCAAGCAGAGGTAATACCCAGATCAATTTAGTCAGTTCAGTTCAGTCGCTCAGTCGTGTCCGAATCTTTGCCACCCTATGAATCGCAGCACACCAGGCCTCCCTATCTATCACCAGCTCCCAGAGTTCACTCAGATTCATGTTCATCAAGTCAGTGATGCCATTCAACCATCTCATCCTCTGTTGTCCCCGTTTCCTCCTGCCCCCAATCACTCCCAGCATCAGGGTCTTTTCCAATGAGTCAGCTCTTCTCATGAGGTGGCCAAAGTACTGGAGTTTTAGCTTTAGCATCATTCCTTCCAAAGAAATCCCAGGGCTGATCTCCTTCA
>SJYV01011350.1:93877-129877 GCA_006410875.1 Neotragus pygmaeus
CCATAAACATGAGTAGGTGAATTTGTAAAACTGAGTTTCTCTTGAAATAGAAAACATTATTACCAAAAAAAAAAAAACTTCAAAACAGGAAAAATCTCCAAGCTGTTATCTTTGGTGCCCCACATGGCCATGTTCCTAGAATGGAACTGAAGTCACTGTAGAGCTTCCCCCAGGATGGGTTCAGGGTCTAAAAAGTGCTGGCATGGGTTTTTCTGATTGGCTGGCAACCTTCCAAGTTATCTTCTTTCTATGTAATAACAAGCTTCCTATTTTCAGGCAAAGACCAACCCCAGCTGAAGGAGAGAGGGGCTTCTGAGGGGCTGAGATCCCTGTGGAAGCATTAACTACATAAGTGAGCAGAGGCTGATGCTCATACGCTGGTATGAGAAGAACCAAGTATTTTTCCAGGACAGCTGAGGGGTGGTAGTGAGACCATCCCTCAATCACAGATGAGCTAAGGAAGGGTTACGTAATAGTGTTTGATATCTTCCTTCGAGGCTCAATTGGTCAAGAATCTACCTGCAATGCAAGAAAATGCCTGCAGTACAGGAGACCCGCATTTGATCCCTGGGTCAGGAAGATCCCCTGGAGAAGGAAACAGGAACTCACTCCAGTATTCTTGCCTGGGAAATCCCATGGACAGAGGAGCCTGGTGGGCTGCAGTCCATGGGGTCATAACAGTCGGACACGACTTAGCAACTAAATCATATAGGGAAGGGTTACATAATAGTATCTGATGNCTCACTCCAGTATTCTTGCCTGGGAAATCCCATGGACAGAGGAGCCTGGTGGGCTGCAGTCCATGGGGTCATAACAGTCGGACACGACTTAGCAACTAAATCATATAGGGAAGGGTTACATAATAGTATCTGATGGCAGCAGAGGGGAGATGCTCTGTGTGTTGAGGTAAGGACACAAACCACAAGAGGAGAGAGGTGCCCCGGGGGGAACCTCATGGAGGCCTGATGGGGATTTGGAGCATGATCAATGTGGATTAGAAGCTCACGGTAGGTGGAGCTACTTTCTAGTGAATATTATATACTGTTGAGTGGGACCAAAGGGTCCTATAGTTAACCCTCAGAGCTAACCTCATGCTTCAAGGGCACAGAGCATTGAGCCCATGATCTAACAGAGGAAGAATACATCCTCCTAAGGGCTGCATGGAGCCATAAAATTGGGGGCCTCTAACACCTTTGTATAGCCATAGTGTGACTTTGGACCCAGTGACATGGCGAGAGAGTCAGGAAGAATCACAGAGCAGGATGGCCTTCTCACTGCCTGCAAAAAGAGGAAGTAGAAAAACTGAGCAATATATTGGAGTGACTCTCAGGGGTATCTACTGGAAATATCAACATTATATGATTCTTCATCAAGGCCAAGCAAGGAAAGCAACAGGCCTGTGTCTCCTGAGACATGACTTCTTCTTGCCATTCCTTCTGAGACATGACATACTGATGGGTGTGTGTCTTGGTCAGCTTGGGCTGCCAAAACAATTGTAGACAGAGGAGGTTACACAAGAGAAATTTATTTTCTCATAGTCCTGAAAGTTGAAAATTGAAGATCAGGGTGCCAGCATGGTTGAGTCCCCTAGAGAGCCCTCTTTCTGGCTTGCAGGTGGTGTTGATCTCGCACATGCTCATATTGAAGGAAGAGAAACAGAACTCTGTTATCTCTTCTTAAAAGGATACTAATTCCATCATGAGGGCCCCACTTTTATGACCTCATATAACTCTAATTACCTCCCAAAGGTCCAGGCTCCAAATACCATCACACTACCAGGGAACACATTTCAGTCCAGAGTAGTATATTTTGCCATAAACCCAATCACTCTCTTTTATGAATCCACATTAGCAAGCAATACTGTTTCAACATGTCAGCCTTGATATTAGCGTAGTGAGGGTATGGTTTGGTGGAAGCTATTGAAAGACATAATAAACAAAATGATTGGATAAAATAAATGCTTGTGAAATATTAGTCCCTCACTCCAACTCCTTTTCCCTTTTCTTCCAGAAAAGAATTTCTAAACCCTCTCCTCTGATTGTAAACCTCAAATGTCTTCCATTTCCTCTGCTCTAAATCAATTAAAACACTCTGGTTTCTGGAAACTTCAAAGAGGACAGGTCACTAGCTCATGAAATATTTTTCTGGCACCATGGAAAGAATGGAAACAGAAAGAACAAGAGATACTCTGCACCACAAGATAGCCAAAGAGCAGAGACCCCAATCATTGCCAACACGTATTTCTTTTAATTTTTTTCATTAAACTTTTTATTTTGTATTGGAGTATGGCTGATTAACAATGTTGTGATAGTTTCAGATAAACAGCAAAGGGACTTGGCCACATATTAATACGTGTATCCATTTCCCCCAAACTCCCCTTCCATCCAGGTTGCCACATTACACTAAGCAGAGTTCCATGTGCTATACAGCAGGACCCTGCAGGTTATCCATTTTAAATATAGTAGTCCAGTATATATTTCTTGGAAACAACACTGTGCTAGATGCAGAATAGAATGAGGAAGGTCCTCAAAGAGTTCACTTTACCTTAACAGGGAACATTAAAATTATAACTTATGTGGTTCTGATTTTAAGTGCTAAAATGGCTTGGAGGAGGGAGATCTGGGTTAGCCAGAATAATGAGAGAAGAATTTATGGAGAAGGTCATATGGGAGTTGGAGCTTGAAAGACAAGTAAATATTTCAGAAAGGAGAGCAAGGGTTTTGTCAGACAGAACCCAGCAGGCAGAAGCCCACAGGCAGAGACCTGACAGGAGTAGGGAGCATGAGCAGATCTCTGCGGCTGGAATGGTGGCTAGGTGCTAGGATGCATTCACTCATCCTTTCTTTCATTAATAAACAGTTACTGATCATCTATTGTACATAGTCACTTCAGTCATGTCCAACTCGTTGTGACCCTATGGGCTATAGCCCACCAGGCTTCTTTATTCATGAGATTTCCCTGGGCAATAAAACTGGAATGGGTTGCCATTTCCTTCTCCAGTGGATCTTACCAACCCTGGAATCAAACCAGCTTCTCTTGTCTCCTGCATTGGCAGGTGGGGTTCTTTACCACTAGCACCACCTGGGAAGCCCAACCACCTGTTATGTCATAGGAAATGTTCTTGTTAAAGAGAACTAGATAGTGAACAACAAAATTTCCTTCACTCATGCAGCTTTTATAAGAAAGAAAAACAAATAAATATATATTCCAGGTGGTGATAAAAACTATGGAAAAATAAAGGAAGATTAAGGTTTCCAGTCAAGTAAAAGGAATCATTGACATTCTGCCTAAAACATTCAAAATATTAACAAAATATACAATGTGATTTTTTTCCACTTTAAATTTTTAATTGGAAGCTAATTGCTTTACAATGTTGTATTGGTTTCTGCTGTACAACAACGTGAATCAACCACATGTATACATAGGTCCCTCCCTCTTGAACCTCCCTCCCACACACCCCTCCACCCTTCTAGGTCATCATAGAGCACCAGACTGAGCTTCCTGTGTTATATAGCAACTTCCCAAAGAGGTATCTATTCTACTTGTGGTAATATGTATGTTTCAATGCTACTCTCTCAATTCTCCCAATCCTCTCTTTCCCCTGCTGTGTCCACAAGTTCCATTTTCTACGTCTGCATCTCTATTCCTGCCCTGCAAATAGACTCATCAATATCATTTTTCTAGAGTCCATATATGTATACTATGCAATGATTTTTATTTTGCAATTATCTTTAAGATACTGAACCTCATACAACAATGGACTGTGATTCTTGAGAGACAAAAAGTAAATAAAGTGAACCCTAAATATTCCCAGGTAGGTAATTCTACTAATAAGCATATAAAATGTCAATGGTCTAAATACTCCAAATAGAAGACGTGGATTGTCAGATTGGGAAGAAAGCAAAATGCAGCTGTATGCTACCTACCTATAAGAAGCACAAATATGATAAAAGCAAAAGATGGAAAAAGATATACCTGCAAACACTAACCAAAAGAAAGCTGGAGTGGTTATAATAACAGCAGACAGAGTAGATTACAGAGTAAAGAGTATAATCAGAGGTAAAGAAAGATACCTCACGATGACAAAATCATCAGTTCTTCAACAGGACAAAACAATCATCAAAAGGTGAGTGTGCTGTGTGTGCTTTGTCACTCAGTGATGTCCAACTCTATGACCCCATGGACTGTACCCACCAGGCTCCTCTGTCCATGAGATTCTCCAGGCAAGAATGCTGGAGTGGGTTGCCATGCCCTCCTCCAGGGGATCTTCGCAACCCAGGGATCAAACCTAGGTCTCCCACACTGCAGGTGGATTCCTACCATCCAGGCTACCAGGGAAGCCCAAGTGAAAGTGCTAGTAGCTCAGTCATATCCAACTCTTTGCGACCGCATGGACTCCAGCCCACCAGGCTCCTCTGTCCATAGAAGTCTCCAGGCAAGAATACTGAACTGGAGTGGGCATGGGTACCCATTCCCTTCTCCAGGGGATCTTCCTGACCCAAGGATCAAACCTGGGTCTCCTGCACTGCAGGCAGATTCTTTACCATCTGAACCACCAGGACACCCAGTAATAAAGTCTTCAAAATACTTGAAGCAAAAACTGATAAAACTATAAAGAGACAATTTTAGTCAAGAATTTCAATACTTCTCTCTCAATAATTGATAGAACAAGTAGATAGAAAAGCAATAAGCAATGGGATTAGAGGAACCTGTGCAGGAGGGAAAAAAAAAAGAAAGAAAGCAATAAGGACATAGAAAATTTAAGCAACAGTATCAATGAACTTGACCCAATTAATATTTATAGAAAATGCCACACAACAAATATAGAGTACCCGTACCCTCCAAGTATGCACAGAACATTTCCTGAAATAGATCGTATTCTAGACCACAAGTTTAAAGTTTTAATAAACTTAAAATTATTCAAGTAATACAAAGCATATTTTCTGACTACAGTGGAATTAAATTAGAAATCAACAACAAAGATCTTTGGAAAGCCCTGAGACATTTGCTAACATACTTCTAAACAACTCACACTCCAAGGAATAAATCAAAATGGAAAATAGAAAGCATTTTGAACTGAATGAAAATGAAAACACAACATAGTAAAATTTGTAGTATGGAATTAAAACAATACTATAGGGAAATGTGTAGCACTAAACACAATTTCGGCAGGGGAAAAAAAAGTCTCAAAACCTCTATTTCCACGGAAAGAAGCTAGAAAAAGAAAAACAAACTGAACCCAAAATAAGTAGAAGGAAATAATTGATAAAGATCAGACCAAAAATCAATGAAATAAAAAACAGTAAAGCAATATATTAAAAAATCAATGAAACCAAGAGAGGGTTCCTTGACAAAATTAGTAAAATTGGTGATTTTCCAGCAGGCTAATCTGGAAGAAAAAAAGAAGAGATAAATTACCGATATCAGGAATGAGAAAGCTAACATCAACACAGATTTTACAGATATTAAGATGATGATAAGAAAATTCTGTTTTAAAAACTTTATGTCAATAAACTAGACAACTTAAATGAAATGGGTATATTTCTTGAAATATAGTAACTATTAATACCAAAACCAATCACAAAGAAATTGAAAACTTAAATAACCTTGTATCTATTTTTAAAAGTTCTTTCCACAAAGAAAATTCCAAACCCAGATGGTTTCACTGATATATTCTATCCAAATTTTAAGGAAAAAATAATATCAATTCTATACAAACTCTTAGGAAACTGAAGAGACATACTTCCCAACTCATTCTCTGCAGTCTTTATTACTCTGATACCAAACCATTACAATACCAATACATTACAATAAAACTATAGACCAATATCCAAAACAGCAGATGTCCATACACAAAAATAATAACAAAAGATTCCAATCTACATGTTATTGAATAAGATAATAAATGAATGCTCTTTTTAGTCACTAAGTTTGTGATAGTTTATTATGCAGAACCAGAAAACTTATAAAATGAAGAAAAGTTTTGAACAGACACTTTGCCACCTAAGACATATGGTGGCAAATAAGCACATGAAAAAAAATGTTAGACATAATTAGTAATTAAGGGAATTCAAATTAAAATCTCAATGAGCTACCACAACACAGCTTTTAGAATTACTGAGTGTTGGCAAGGATGAAGAGGAATTGGAATTCACATACAATACTGGTTTATCTGTAAAATGGTACAGATACATCAGAAAATAATTTGACAGTTTCTTGAAAATTAAACATATGCCTACCATATAACTTAATCATTATGCTTTGAGGTATTTACCCAAAAGAAAGGAAAAATTTTGTTCACCCAAAGACTTACATGAATGTCCACCATATATTTTAAAGAATCCACCATATCTTTTAAAGAATCCATCTGCCAAGCAGGAGACATGGGTTTGATCTCATGTTGGGGAAGATCCGCTGGAGAAGGAAATGGAAATCCACTACAGTATTGTTGCCTGGGAAATCCCATGGACAGAGGATTCTGGTAGGCTACAGTCCATGGTGTCTCAAAGTCAGACACGACATAGTGACTAAACAGCAGCAGCCACCGTACATTTATTTGTAATAACCAACAATTAGAAATATTCCATGTAGCAATAGGTGAATGGATCAGCACACAATGAAATAATACTCAGCAATAAAAAGAAATGACACTCATTATGACATGGATGAATCTCAAAATAACTGTGTTGAGTGAAAGAAACCAGATTACAAAAGAATACATACCATACAATTCCATTTATATGAGTTCTAGAAAATGCAAGCTAATCTGTAGCAACAGATCAGCAATTGCTTATGTGTGAGGAGAGGCAGGAAGAGATAACAAAGCAACAAAAGTAGGCATTTGGGAGTAATGGATAGTTCANCCTTAGACACACAAAACACAGATACACACAATCAAAGAGGAAACCGCACCAGAGACCACAAATGAAATTTAAAGTTGTTATGGCAACTGGAACAAGTGGGTGGGCACTTGTGCCTACTGAATTTACAAAATTAAAGTAAGCATTGCATTTGCTAACTAATTAAATAATGCCTTCTAAACATTTCTAATCTCCCCACAATCAGGCACAGAGGAGTACCAGGAACACAGAGAGCTGGAGTTCTTAATAATTTACCTGAGGGTCTGAGAACTGCCTCATGAGGTGGCTCTGGCTGAGGAAGGGGAGGGATGTGGGGAGTGGATTTGGGAGAGGTACCCGAAGCATGAGGATGCTGCTTCCTAACTCCAAGCCAAAGCTAGTGCCAGGGAAGAGTAAGCCAACGCATGAATGAAACTATCACTTATAGCCCACAGAAGAAAGATGAGAAAAAGCAGGACAAGTCTGGCACTGTGTGTCCTTGGTCTCAGTCATTCTGTAGTCCCTTCCCCCAACCCCTGTCCAAGATGACAACAGAAAGAGGCTGCGTGACTTGGCATCCCAGAGAATCTGCAGGGACCAGAGTCTTAGCCCTCTCCCAAGGCATTGTGAAACACAAAGACACTAGTCACATAAGGCCACTAGATGGAGGAGACATTTTTCCTTTGGGGGTAAGGGGTGGATTGGTTTATTTTTTCAAAAAGAAAAAAGGAAAAGAAATATCTGCAGGAATCAGATGTGCCATCTTAGCAGCTCTTCCCTGGGGAAATAAATTACACATAGCACTGTACACAAACATAGCTCCAAACGCAGACCCAGCTGGCCGCATGGTACCACTGCTCTCCCTGGGGAAATAAATTCCAATGTCTATATATCTCTATCTATAGATACACTCACAGAAAAGGTCACACCATGTCTCCTTTAGTGCTCCTTTCACTTGAAATTAAACAATAATTGTTTTGGTGTTTAGTCTCCAGCAAGGGAACAGAGTGGATGAATCGGAAATCGACCATGAAGCAGGTAACCTACACAGGGAGGCGGGGCAGGCCTTCTTGTTCCGCCCTCGGGCAACATAGAGAGGGTGTGGGACACCAGGACACAGAGATGCCTGTGACATGAGCATCCGAGGAGGCCCTACCTGATGCAGAAAATCCAGCCAGGACCTGGGGATGTGTGGGTTATCCCTCAGTCGTCTGGGGGATGCTACACTGATGCTTTCCTGTGTCAGCGATGGTAGTAGTGATGCTGGCGCATATCCCCAGGAAAGGACCTTCCACAGGTGTGACCAGCCCAGCTTACAACTAAGTGTAAGTTCCAATGAATTTGAAAGATTTGGAGGCAGAAGTATAAGGGAGCAGGACCCTGTGAGACATTCCCAGTACAGATCCCACCCCATGTCCTCTGCCTGCATCTTGTCTGTGCAACTTTAGCCAAAGAATTAATTTAATCAGAAAAGTGAGAAAATGCAGAAGTAAAGGAACCCAGTCAAGGAACAGAATAATAGTTTAGCCACTAAACAAAGTTAAGAACTTTTAATTCCTCCTCACAGACTACAGATAGTATTCTGAGCCATATTCTTTGAGTTGTCTTGCAGATACTGAAATCTCCATCAGGTGAAAAAAGTTAACTACAAGATGACCAGATTATAACCATAACACAAACTGCTCCAACGTACACAATTCCAAGAACTGGCCTCAAGGAAATGAAGCCACCCTGGAAGTGGAGATTAGCTGCGCTTAAAACAATCAAGACGACACTGATCAGACCCCTGAATGACCAATTTCAAGATGATTGTCAGAGCTGACTGCTGTCCTGTGCATAGACCCTGTCCCCCCCAACTCCATGAACCCCTGAACTTCTCCTTTAAAAACTCTTGATCTCTCATCAACAAGGGAGAGTTGACCCTTTGGGACATGAGACCACCTTCTCCCTGGGATTGCTGGCTTCCTCAATAAAGCTCTTTCCTTTCACCCCACACTTGTGTCTCAGTATTGGATTATTGAGTGGTGAGCATCTGAACCTGAGTTTGTTAACAGAAGTAGTCTCTATAAAACCAAAGCAGGGACTGGTGGCAAAAGTAAATGCAAGCTCCATGAGGGCAGTGGTGTTGCCTATGTTCACCGTTACAAACAGTGCTTGCTTCACGTGGAAAGGAGGACAGGAGGGAGGGGGAACCCCTAGGTGTCCTGCTCCTCTGTCCACTCTTCTCTCAGCTGACCACCTGTCTTCAAGGGCGTGGGCAGCCAGGTGTGTGGCAATAACAGGTCATGCTCAGAGTGGAGCTGGAAGGGTGATGTTGGTGGCACCAGAGCCACATGGCCTGATTTCATCTAGTGAGAGGCTCTTTGCTCTCCTGTTCACAGAACTGCATCCTTCCAGACCCCTCTGCATGCCCCTCTCCCAGCACCCCAATCCACGTGGACCCCTTCTCCCTCTGACTCCTCCAAAGTTCATCTGCCTGCCCTGTCAGGCAGGTGACAAGGTGCATGTCACCTCACTCTATCCCATACAAGTCACACCCTGTGCTGGTTCATCATTTGTGGGTGTGCGTACACAGCCACCCACCCTGTCTCTCCAGCAAGAGAGTAAGCGTTTGCTGGGGGTGGTGCTATGGGTCATTGATGAATTCTTGATAGGTTGATGGATGGACCTATAGGTGAACATAGGTGAACTAACAGAGGCAATGGGATTTCCTGGAAGACAGGAGTCAGACCCCAGGACAAGTTGGTGGGGACACCAATTCAGGGATTCTATTCCTGCAACAGATGCAGGCTCCAAGGGATGCTTTAAACAACCTTTGGCCCATCCAGAGGAGCAGCATGGTTTTAAAGACCAAATACTCATTTCTGCTTCAGCTCAAAAGTCCCCTGTATATATCTGCACCCTACGGCACCTCTCTTTCTGGCCATATCTCCCAACACCTCTTCTCACAAAGCCCTCTGGCTTCAGAGGGTGAGCCTCTCTTAGACCTGGGAACCTCCTGGGATGAGACCTCCTGCGGATGCTCCCATGGCTCCAGATACTGACACTGAGGCAAGAGCACCAGTGCACCCTTATCCTGGAACCTGGCTTCAGGTAGGCTGGGACCTGGAGCCCCCATCTGCCATGGTCTCAGGGGCAGAAAGATACCACCAGGACAGAGATTCCTCAGAATCAGGAAACTGGAGACACGCCAAACCTTCAGAGCCCAGGCCCAAACTGAGAGGCCCCTGCAGGCCCTCAAGACCTATTGGCCTTGACCTTCTTTGTCAGAACAGGGCTGAGCGGCACAGCATCTTAGGAAGGAGGGGCTGCGTGTGCCCTTTCGCTGGCAGTTTGTTCTAGTAAAAGTAGGCCCTGTCCTTCCCAATCAGCTTCTGGGCCATGAATCCCCAAGGAGAGGGGAGGGAGCAGTCGAGGCACAAGAGAAGATGTCAGTTCCCATCGAGGTCTAGCACTGTGAGCAGGGAGAGGAGAGGCCTGGTACACACTCTGAACTCTGGGATCCCCACCTCCATTCCCTTCAAGCCTCCTCTGAGGCAGCAGACAGGGGAGTGCATGAAGCTGGCAGGGCAGAGTGGCCAGTCAGCTGCACACTGGTGGTGAGGCATGGGTCATGCCCAAGGCTCACCTCACAACAGAACCAGAAAAGACACAGGTGCTGTGTGCCAGGCACTGCACCAGGATCGGGTCAGTGGCGAACAAGAGTGACCCAGGCCACGCCCTCAGGGAGCCCAGCCCTCGGGCCCCGCCCTCAAGGAGTTCTTGCTCTAGAAACAGGCACTGGCGATTCTGCGGGCCGAGGGCTTTGCTGTAGAAGGAGGACGGCGCGCTGTGAGAGCCATGGGGAGAGGAGAGAGGAACAGCTGCTAGGACAGTGATGCTCCCAGATGGAGGGGACAGTCAGGCACGCAGCACAGGGGTGCCACAGGTGTGAGCTTGGGAGCGGGACACGCCTGCACCCACGCTGGCTCTACATGTACGAGCTGTGTGGCCTCAGGTGAGTAACTTGACTTCTCCGTGTCTCAGTTTCCTTCCATAAAATGGAGACGGGAAAGATCAAAGTTCCTGTCTCACAGGGCTGTTGTGAGAATCAAATGAGAAAATGAATACAGGGAAGTCCTGGGCAGAGTCAGCTGTCGATGATGTCAGCTTTCACCTTTGCTCTTACTGATATACAATTGCTATTACTGTTGGTAATAAGAATAATATCAACAGCAACGGCAGCTGCTGCTATTGTTGCTGTTACTGTTGGCATCTGCAAAGTCTCCCAGCAGCTACCTGGCTGCTGCCGGCCAGCGCAGCCTGGGCAGAGTAGGAGGAGGTAGGTGAGAGCTTAAGTGAGTGACCCCACTGCAGAGCTCTTGGAGCACCTAAGTTACCTGGTGACAGGACACTGTGAAGTCAGACACAATGGTTGATCAGCATCATCTTGATTAAGTAGAGTTAATCTCCAGTTCCAGAGTGGCCTCATTCCCTTGGGGCCAGTTCTCAGAATTGTGTAAGATGGACCAGCCATCCTACATGGTTATAGCCTGTGCCACGGTTATAGTCTGGTCAACATGTAGTTAACTTTTTTCACCTGGTGGGGGTTTCGTTATCTACAAAACACCTCCAAGGATATGGCTCAGATGGAAGGATGTAGAAGGATATCTATAGCCTATGAGGAAGAATTAAAAGTCCTTCACTTTTTTAGTGGCTAAACTGTTATTATTTTGTCTTCTTTGACTGCATTCCTTGGCTTCTGCATTTTCTCCAGATCAGTGTCCCACCAGCCCCAGGGTGGTGGTCCCACCCCCTGATCAGGATCAGTCTAGGAGACACCGCCCTACATGGGGTCCTAACCGTGGAGAGAAGGAAGGACACTGAGACAAGGCCTGTGAGGAACAGGAGTCCAGCAGGACTGAGCTGGACAGATGCAGTGGGAGCTTCTAGACACTAGCTCTGGCCCACTGTATTGGCAGGGACCATCCATTGTAAGGCTTTTAATCTGGTCCCTGTTTGGAGCAATTCCAAAATCTGATGACTGCCCTGGATCTCCTCTCCTAGGAAAATGCACATGTGCTACTATAGGAAAGTTCAGAGATCGAAGGAGTCCCGTGAGGTCATGATCACTAGAATAAGAATTGCTCCAGGTATAGTCCAGAGGAGGCCAGGGGATACCCACAAAAATGCCCACCTGTGTTGTCAGTAATGAGAATGTAAGTGCCTCACTAGGTCCCCACGTTGCCATCTCCCCTGCTGTTTTTTCAAGAGGGACACCTAGACAGCAGACGTTGTCCAGAGTTCCCTGAGATACAGATGGCCCCCTAGAGTTTGACGGAAGTTCATTTGGTGTTCCACCACCATTTCCTGTGTGTCAGGCCGGGGAAAGGCACTGCAGGGGATACAGGATCAGGCTAATCCTCAGGGAGCTCATGACCCTGGGGAGGAGGTCAGCATGAGCACAGCTACCCCCAGGTCTGGGCACTGAATAGCGGGGACTGTAGAGGGACAGGCAGAGCCCCCGGGAGAAGGGGATCACTGCCTCTGAGGCCCCCAGGGGTGGGGTGAGAGAAGACTTCAGGGAAGAGGCAGAGAAAGGTATTATTGAAAATACAGCAGAATGGCTAGAACTCCTACAGCATTTTGCAAAGAGATGGGGGATGATAACCCCATTTTATAATTTCTCAATTGAATGTTTTTGACATCATGTAATCTTGCTGACACTGGAAGGACTGTCCCTCCAGTCTAGCCAATTCCCGGGGATAGGAAACCACCCAGTCCAGGGCTCACACCCCCAGAATCCTCCTTATATTAAATTCTTACACGGCTAGGATCCCAATCCCCCTGCCCTAAGCAGCCCAGAGCCAGGTAGGTACCAGGTTACCAGATAACATGGGAGAGTCCCTATGCTCCAGAGCTTGCAGACATTATCCAGTGATCCAGTCTTAAGCCTGATGACCCTGCTTTGCCTGTTACTTACTGCATGTGTGCACGCTGTCGCTTCAGTCATGCCTGACTCTTTGCAGTTCCATGGACTGTAGCTCACCAGGCTCCTGTGTCTATGGGATTCTCCAGGCAAGAATACTGGAGTGGATTGCTATGCCCTTCTCCAGGGGATCTTCCCAAGCCACGGTTGAACCCATGTCTCTTACATCTCCTACACTGGTAGCAGGGTTCTTTACCACTAGCACCACCTGGGAAGCCTTAACGCAGAAACCACTTGAAGACTCTTGCCCTGGTATTCCACCCTCCCCCGCCTCCCTCTGCCTCCTGATCAGCCCTGGTGCTTCCTCACATATTCTCCCAGCACGGCCTGTCTCCTGTTTCTAGCAATCTGTGAGCATGAAAACCTATTTCCTCACTACAGTCTTTTCTATGTCTGTATGTCTTACCTCACCTGCTTCAAACAAATCCTGTGCATCCTTAACACACAAGGTTGCTTCCCCTAGAGGGAGGGCAGGCTGGCTGAGCTTGACCCCCCAGGAATCAGTAAATAAAGGAGTGATGCAGAGATTTTTCTCATGGGACCAACTAAATAAAGGAAGGGGACACTGTAAGAAAAATAAGCCTGGACCTGCCTACCTTTCATGTCAGAGCAGACCAGTGCCCCGAAAATCTACTGAAAACCTCTGGAAGCTGTGTGACTTCACTGAGTTTATGATCCTTCATCTCAGAAAAAGCTCTAAACAACAAGCCCTCTGGGTGTATTTAAAGACAGCCAAGAAGGACTAAAAGATTCTACTTGGGAATCTTCCTAGGAGGACACCATCGCTCCCTCCATGTGTAAATAGGTCCCTCGATGCCTGTGATGGCATCTGTTGCTAATGGAGCATGTGAGGGTGAATCCCAGAGAACCCAGTTGGGGAGTGGGGGGGGGCAGTTGGCCACCAGAGAATAGAAGAGCACTCCAACCCAGTCCCCAGGGCCTGGGACAAAGAGAGGCTTTTACCACTTTCCCTGGCAGGAGCCCGGGGTGTGTTTTTCCTAAAATCTCTGCAGGGCCCTATAAGAGGCTGTGGGAATGCTGAGCAGAAGAGAGTGCTGGGTACATGCAGAGAGGCAGCCAGGGTGAGGTGGAAGGTGGGGGGCAGGATTCAGCACCTACCAGAGCCAGATTCCACCAGCCAGGGCCACAGGGAGGGAAGAAAGGCCCCGTCTCTCTGGCCGTGCACCGCAGCCAAGACGGACTCAAAGGCCAATCCCATGAGGTCAGTAGATAGAACCAAGAGAGCCGCAGGGCAAAAGGGGAACACTGGGCCAGTCATGTCTCTCTGGGGTCAAAGCCACAGTGCCATTCCCTCCCACCCAAGCCGCACAGCCAGGAAGAATGGGCCCCTTTGAGCACCCCACTGAAGGTCACGGGGGCACCTCTTCCAAGGCGCTCTTCATATGTGGGGCTTGGACGAAAGACTTCCTGCTGCCCAGAACCCCACTGGCTCAACAGGGCCCATTGTTGGAGTCAGGGGGGTGGGCAGGGCTGGAGGCCTCGGGGATGGAGGGTGGCTCTCAAGAGCCCGGCAGTTTGATGGCATGCACCCTGCATCCAGCAACCACAGCCTAACTCGGGCAGTATTCTCGGACTCCCTCATGGGGTTCCAAGCAGCAGGTTTTCCTCTTTCATTAGCCAGAGGACACCCACAAAAATGCTCACCAGTGGTCAGCAATAAGACCAGCCCGGCCTTGCTGGGCCCCTGACTTCATGTCTCTCCCACGTCCTCATTTCAGGTCCTCCATAACCCCAGGAGGTACGTGTGCAGAGCTGTAGGGTTGGCCCACACCAGGCACCCCAACTCTTTGCATCTTGCGTCTCTCTGAGTGAGGACACCCAGGTGGCACAGTTGGTAAAGAATTCACCTTCCAGTGCCAGAGACACAAGAGATACAGTTTTCATCCCTGGGCCGGGAAGATCCCCTGGAAGAAGAAATGGTGACCCTTTCCAATATTCTTGCCTGAGAATCCCATGGACAGAGGAGCCTGGAGGGCTACAGACCATGCGGTCGCAAAGAGTCAGACACAACTGAGCACATATTTACACACTTCCGTCTGAGTCATTGCTGCCCCAAAATTCCTTCCTGCCTTGACCCCTAACTCACCCTGACCTTCTGCCCTCAGCCGTCTATCCTCTAGTTCAAAGTTGATCCCCAGCTGCTGGCCTCCTAAGCCAGACTGGACTTTGTCTCCTCTGTGCCTTTTGGCTTCTTCCCAGTAGAGTGCCATCCATTGTATTTATATAGAGTAACCTTTCTCTCCATCTCTTGTCCTAATTTTAATATTAATAGCATCCCCTTTCACCCTTAGAAGTGCTCCATTTTAGAAGATAAATGATACAGCCAGCCTCCCTCTCAGGCATCCTTCAGCTGCTCCCACTGTCTGCCCCCACCCCCCACCCAGAGCAATCCTGAAACCTCAGGCTTAGGTGACACCCCTTCCTGGTCACATGTGTGGCATTCCCGTCCCACCTGCACGTCACCAGGATGGGAACCAGCTGGTCGGTGTTATCCTATTGTGCAAATGAGGACAATGAGATGAGAGAGAGAGAGCGATCTACCCAAATCACTGGATGGTTAGCAGCAGATATCAGGCTACACGAGGGCTCCAGGCCAGTTTCCCACTAAAGAGCGAGCAATCTTCATGACCACAGCCCCTGGTGCTGCTGCTGCTGCTGCTGCTAAGTCACATCAGTCGTGTCTGACTCTGTGCAACCCCATAGATGGCAGCCCACCAGGCTGCCCCATCCCTGGGATTCTCCAGGCAAGAATACTGGAATGGGTTGCCATTTCCTTCTCCAATGTATGCATGCATGCATGCCAAGTCACTTCAATCACATCTGACTCTGTGTGACCCCGTGAACAGCAGCCCACCTGGTCCATGGGATCCTCCAGGCAAGAATATTGGTGTCATTTCCTTCTCCACAGCCCCTGCCACATCTCAATTGCAGTCTGGGCTACCTACTCAGGATTTCGCCTTTGCTGTCTGGCATTGTTCTGGAGTTGCTTCATGGATAATGAGTTGTCTTGTGCCAGACTGTAAGTCATAGAGCCCAGGAACTGTGTCTTTTCCTTTTCTTGGTCTGGGTACAGAGGACACACTCAAGAATCAGCTCGAATGTTGCTGAGTCCTGTAGCTTTCAGGTGCCCCCCTGATGATTGGGCAGCCTTGTTCAACACAGGTGCCTCAGTGGTGACTAGTTGGGGGAACACTCTCTCTCAACTGCCTTGCAGTTCTTTTGTCAGATCCTGTCTAGACTGCCCAGGGCCAAGGCCATGGGTAGAGAGGACCCCTCACTGCTCTACAGAACTGACAGCCCACCACAGAGACGCTCCTTCCCTGGCCAGAGCACGCAGCTGCCTCCGCAAAAGGTACTAGGCCTCCATTCTGTGTGTGCATGCTAAGGCACTCAGTCATGTCCAACTCTTTGTGATGCTATAGACTGCAGCCCACCAGGCTTCTCTGTCCATGGGATTCACCAGGCAAAAATATTGGAGTGAGTGCTGTTTCCTCCTCCAGGGTATCTTCCAGACCCAGGGAACAAATCCGCATCCCCTGAATTGACAGGCGGATCCTTTACCACTAGCGCCACTAGGGAACCCCCCATTTCATGGTCCCAAAGCCAGGCCACAATTGGACCACTGCTTTCAGCTTTCAAAGTCAGGCCACTCTCCATCCTGTAACCCTCCCAGCTCTCCCTGTTTGATCCCCATTGGGTATGTGGCCTCAGAAACTCTCTTCCCTTCTCTGAGCCTCTGTCTCCTCATCTGTAAAATAAGAGGGGTGGACCAAGCTAGTGCTGTCCAATAGAAATACAATGTGAGATGCATATATAATTTTAAAATTTCTAGTAGCTACATTGAAATATTAAAAAGAAATGTATGAAATTAATTCTAAGAAGTTATATCATTGAATGCAATTTAGACATGTAGTAAATATAAAAATTTTTAATGAGAACATTTTTTTAACAAAGTTTAAAACCCGGAATGTATTTTATACCTACAGCACATGTCAGCCACACTCACATACTCAGTGTACGTGGAATGTGGAATGGGACGGGGACCCAACCTCTGATTCTGTATCTCTATGTACATATGTGTCAAATGGCCACCATATTGGACAACACAGGACAAGAAGATCCTAACATCCCTTATCTTTCAGGTGACTTCTAACCTCATGATAACTCCTCTGTGTGTACCTGCCGCCAGACCCTCCATCACCAGCTCTTTCTACCTGTTCTCCAGGAGATACAATGCCATTTCCTGCCCTGCCAAGCTCCCCAGACAGTGCTTCATCACCCAGGGCTGACCCTGGTGCTCCCTGGATATTACATTTGGCCTGCCTGCACTTCCAAACCACAGAGGATCTTGGTCCAGTGCCTATTTCTGTCCAATGCGTGAGTATTGATTTCCAAATCCAGGAAATTTTGAGGCAGCCACTAGGCTCACAAACTTAAGGAAAAGACTGAAGAGAATTGGAAGCCCCCATACACAGCAGTCTTTCTCTCGAGCATCTGTGAGCACTTGCATCATGCCCAGCATGAGGCCAGCACGATGCCAAGTCTGGGGACACCTAAAAAGCTAGGTGATAGTCAAGTCTTCCCTTTAGACCCTGACCCTGATGTGCATGTGGTAAACAGCTGAAGGATGATATAAAACGATATATACTAAAGTGTTAAATTGGATCCGTACCATCAGAAGTCATATTAGTTGGGGACTCAGCAGGAAACAGATGGCACACTCAAGCTGGATAATTGAGGAGAGTTTAATGAGAGTACTGTTTTAAAATAGTGCGAAGGGATTAGGAAAAACCAAAAGGGATAACATGTATCACTTCCCTAGACCTGAAGAGGTTGGGGAAGGAGACCCTTAGAAAGCAGAGAGGACCACTGTGTGAAAAAGGTCCTGTTAACAAAATCTGCAACAACTGGAGGCAACCCCACAGGGAATACATACTCCTGGCTCACTCTCCTCCCACTCTTATATCTTCTGTTGGTTCATCCCATTGGCTAAACCCAACCTGAAGCCAAAGGGAAGGGGATCAGGTAGGTCACCCTCCAAGCACAGAGCAGGGTAGAGATGGAAAGACCAGTAAAGGATTTGCAGCCAGGGGACCAGGATGCAAGCATCACAGACGGTAAGTGCAAGGGATGTCAGGGAAGGTGTGGGGTTAGGGGCCAGTTCTGAGGGAGAGGGATAAGCCTGGGTCCTAGTAGAAGAGTGGGTTCTAAGAGAGGAGAACCCTTTGGCTTAGACAGCAGAGTCAAGGGCAGAAGCCCTGAGCAAACTCAAACAGCTGGAAGTGAGTTTTCCCCCAGGGTCAGGATAGACTTCTCCAGGGACCTAAAAGTACTCCTTCCTCCCCAGCTCCAAGATCACAGAATCCCAGGCTTCCTTCCTGGAAGGGCAAACTTGAACAAGGCCCCACAAAGAGGGCAAGGCCTTAGTAGGGCAGAGAAAATGGATAACATTTGATGTTTGATACTCCTGTGGTGAGGTTTGAGGCAAAGCAGGAGATATGCTTCATGGTCTAACACAGAAGGGTACATGGTTCTAGTCTCTAGATGAAACCTGAGAGAGTAAAGGTCTAATAGGAATCAGAGGAACAACTAGAATAGTCCTGAGTATGAGTATGGTACCTTGCATGAGGTCTTCACGTAGATTGTCTTAACAGTGATAAGAGGGAACAGAAGGAAGTTGGACAGACAAGTAAGCACAATGAATATCAAATGTGTGCTAGACATTGTATACATGACATTATACACTATATGTGTTCACAGTTCCATTCTTCCCATTATACAGAGAAGGACACTAAGGATCAAAGGGGTTAAGCAATTTGTCCAAGACTGGAAAGTCATGAAGTGGAATGAGACCAAGACCCAAACTCTGATTCTACATCTCTGTGTACTTACCACACTCATGAAATAAAGAGAGGGCCATGCAAGTCAGCATCAAACAGGCTCTGGACACTAATTGCTTTATAAGAGGTCAGAGCACTGAGTGATTAAGACACCATTGTTACAAGGGTCAGGACAGAATTTGGGCTACAGACAGTAAGTGCTGGAGCTCAGAGAATGGTAGCCTGAAAGAGCAGATGAGAGGATACTGCAGGGTAGATGCAGGACATGAGCGGAGATCTTTGTGCACCCGTCAGGTTTCCATGGAGACCAAACTCCCTCCTCTGGGAGCTGTGACCCACCCTCTTCCTAGCACTCACAATCCAAATTTCTATCTCATGCAGTCAGACAACCCAAAAGCAAAATTTCAAGTGTACAGGAAGATATACTGGGTTTAAATTGAAAGCATGTGTGCCCTGCCAGGCTACCGAGTAAAATGATGAGTAAGCTCCAAGTTACTACCCCAGTCACCAAGTGTGGAGCGAGGCCGGGACATACGTCTTCTACCAAAGTTCATGACAACATTTTTACCTTATTATAAAAGAGAATGCTTTTTAGGTTGAACTTTCCTATTTGTAACCTCTTTGGTTTGAAAATGCAGGTCATTTCCTACCTGGGCTTTGTCTACAAGAGAAAAGAACCAGATGGGAAAGAGTGAGCTGGTGTTCCTGGTGGATTCATGACTGAATTACCAAATATGGTTGGTCTGAGCCCATCTGATTTGGTATTTAAGTGGATTTGGGGATTAGTGATGGCAGCAAGGGAAAAGAGAATAAATGGATCAAAAGACAGCTCCTCTAAGGCACTGAAAAGGTGCAGTCAACCCGTGGCTTTGGATGGGCTGGAAAAGACATCTTCCTTGCCTATGAATCACCTGGAGAGCCCTGAAATAGTGCCAGTGCCAGGACCCTATCCACAGAGATTCCAATTTTGTAATCTGAGTTGGGGCTAGAAGTTAATAGTTTTTTTTTCTCCTTTTTTTTAAGAATCAAAGTATAGTTGGTGCACAATATTATATAAGCTATGGTTGTACAGTATAGTGATTCATAATTTTTAAAGGTTATACTCCATTTACAGTTATTATAAAATATTGGCTATATTCCCTGTACTATATAATATATTCTTGTAGCTTATTTTATACCAAATAGTCTGTACCTCTTAATCCTTTAACCTTATACTGCCCCTCCCTACTTCCCTCTCCCCATAGGTAACTGCTAACTTGTTCTCTATATCTGTGAGTCTGTTTCTTTTTTGTTATATTCACTAGCTTGTTGTATTTTTTAGATTTTTAGAACCCACATATAAGTGATATCATAAAATATTTGTCTTCCTCTGACTTATTTCACTTTAAATACCCTCCAAATCCATCCATGTTGTTGCAAATAGCACGATTTCATTTTTATAGTGAGTGGCATTCTATTGTGTATATGTGTGTGTGTGTATATATATATATATATATGTATCACAGTTTCTTATACACACACATATATATACCAAAGAAATATATATATATGTATACCGAAGTTGCTTTATCCATTCATCTGTTGATGGACCCTTATGTTGCTTCCATATCTTGGCAACTGTAAACAATGCTGCTATGAACATTGGAGTGCATGTATCTTTTGAATCAGTGTTTTGGGGTTTTTCCAGTATATTCCCAGAAGGGGAACTGCCGTGTCATAAAGTAGTTCTATTTTCAGTTTTTTGGGAACCCTCCATCCTGCTTTCCACAGTGGCTGCACCAGTTCACATTCCTACCAACAGTGCCTGTGCTGTCACTCAGCCGTATCTGCCTCTGTGTAACCCCATGGACTGTAGCCTGCCAGGATCCTCTGTCCATGGGATTCTCCAGGTAAGAATACTGGAGTGGATTGCCACTTCCTTCTCCAGGGAACAGTGTATGAGGGTTCCCTTTTCTCCACATCCTCACCAACTTTGGTTATTTGTGTTCTTTTTGATAATAACCATTTTGACAGGTGGGAGATGATATCTCACATGGTTTTGATTTGCATTTCCTGATGGTTAGTGATGTTGAACATCTTTTTCTGTGCCTGGAAATTAATGCTTCTTAAAGTCACTTCAAGTGCAGCCAGAGTTGAAAAACACTGATATAAATCTAACTCCATCCTCTCTGAAGCCCCACCTCCTTTTTCCTTACTCCCCAGTTTCTGGGGCATCAGCAGGAGGCAGTATGTGATAAAGCAGCCCTCAGGATCACTGCTCTCTGAGCAATAGGGTGACCAACTGTCCCAGCTTTAAAACGGAAAGTCCGCATCCTGGGAAACCCCTCAGTACCAGCAAACTTGGAGGTTGGTCACCCTACTTCCAGGGTTGCTGACCCTCCCTGACCCTAACATCTCCCAACTCACCTACCCAGAGCAGGAAACTGCCTTCATCCTCAATCTTCCTGCTCATCCAAGGCCTCACAGACCGTCTTGAGGACCCTAGGGCCCACCAGGCCCCATTTGGCCTCCACATCTAGTCCTAGATCCCTGGAGCTGCCCAGTTCTCCTGCTACCCCAGCCTCAGATGTCCCACACATTTGAGAAGGGACCTGGGTACACTGAGGCCATCTGCTTGGCGCTCCCTGGGTTGATTTGCCCCATATCTGAAACTGCACCACTGGTGCTACTGTGTTCCTGCCTACAGTCCTGGGGCTCTAAATCCAGGAGCCATTTACTAAGCAATGTTCATATTTATTTGTGAAATTATATGGACTTTTATAGCACACTTACAAAGATGAATAAATCCCTGCTCGTGTGGCCCAATTTGTTGTTCTAACCTGACACTTTCGTGTCATAATCACCTTTCTTTCAGCTGTTTATAGCCAAGGCTGTTAGGGATTTATTAGAAGCATTTTATAATGTGCTTTACAAGATGTTGTTGGAGGCTGTGGCTTTGTTTATGGAAGAAAGAGGGAGGGATGGAGGAAAGTGGGGTGGAGAGAGGAGCCCGGGTAACTTGGTGCCTCTGGAAGCATCATCCAGGGATGAATTTAATGGGAACTTTCCTTCCACCCCCATTCCCAGTCCCAGACACTGCTCACCCACCATTTGAAAAACTTTGATCTCTCACTTCTTCAATATTATTGATTTTCAGAGATTGAAAAAAAAAAGAAGACACAGACATCAAGGAGATTTTAATATAAGACTGGGGATGACGGGACCTCCTTTATAGCCTCTGAAATATCAGAAAGCTTTACTAGAAGTGACCTTTCCACCTTCCTGCTTTCTCTACCAAAGAAGGGAAAGGAGAAAGCAGGTGGGAAATCACCTTTGCTATAGCTTTCCAAGCCCTATCTGAGGGCTGCAAATGGCTCTTCTGGTGACCTGCTCATCCTTTTCTGGGGAGGCTTATGCTGAAGATGGTGAGAGAAGCTCAAATGGCCATCCCAGATCCATGTGATAGCTTACCTACTGAGAGCCTTTAACTGAGGAGCTGAGATGCACACGTCATGGTAGGCAGCTTCCAGGAGCTCACCCAGGAGCAAGAAAGGGCTGTTGGCCAGCTATACACAGCTCCACATGTCTGTGCTTTCATGCAGACATTTGAAAAAATCAGGAGTGGGCCTTCCCTGGTGGTCCAGTGGTTTAGGCTCAGTGCTTCCACTGCAAGGGGCGTGGGTTCAATCCCTGGTTGGGAAAATAAGATCCCTACTTTGTCCCATGGTAGGGCCAAAGTAAATAAATTAAAACTAAGACCTATCACAAAATAAATAAAAGCTAGGACCTATCACAGAATAAATAAAAACTAGGACCAAACTCTCTGCTCTAATGCTCTATAATGATCTATATGGGAAAAGAAAAAAAAAAAAAGACTAGACATGTATGTGTGACTGATTCACGTATAGCTGTACAGCAGAAAGTAACACAACATTGTAAATCAAGTATACTCCAATAGAATTAAAAAAAGAAGAAGCTCCAAGCAACTAAAGTGGGAATGACAGTTTCGTGGGTCATAAGAAATCAGAAGGGTTTCATACACATTTGAGCTAGAAAAATAAAGCTTTCTACGGATGGACAGGCTTTCCATCAAAGACCACCTCATGCAGATGATGGTACAAAGGCTTGGAGGTCATCTCTCTCTCCCAACCTCACTGTTCAGCTCTGCAAGGTACCAGAGGCTTTCCTAAGGCTGGAAGACCATGGCAAGCAAGGCAGGTAAGGGCAAGAGTCCAGGGGCGTTTCCCTGGGACCTGGAGTCAACGAGGCAAAGACCAGGGGAGATTACAGTGGGTCTAAAAGTCCATCTGATGAGCAGAAATGGGCTCATCCTAGCAGCACGGTGGCTCAAAACAAGACTGAAGAGGGGACCAAGAGCCAGGTAACTTTGGTAAAGTGTGCATACTTTATTCCAAGTAAAAAGGCAGGTGTCTCATTTCGCATTTTTCAAAGATCCTTGACCCAGTGTCAGTGAGCACCCAAAGCATCCAGACCTTTCCTTCTGATGCAATTCTCCAGTCAAAGCACTCCAGGACTCCTGGAGAAATTGCTGATTCCTGGGCAGGGGCAGGGAGCATACAGAGGAGCCAATAGCATCTTGTAGATACAGGAAGCAAAAACTGCTCAAAAAACAAAGAGATGAGAGCATGTCAAATGGGCAAAGGAGTCGACCTGAAGGAACTCCCGAAGTCCAAAGCTAGAACAACATGAGACCCAAAGGAACAACATCATGTTGGATTATAATGTATAGTATGAAATAAACTCCCATGACTCCATACTGACATATATAAATGATGAATTAATAAGGGAATGAATGAATAAGACAAGTCTCCCATACAAAACCCCACATAATTATGTAGATTATCTCACCCCCAAGAGATGCAATCCAATTCCCTCCTCCCCTGCCCCTTGAATATGAGCTCTTCTTAGTGACTCCCTTCCGAAGAGTAGAATTCAGAAAGTGAGGGGGGAAAAGCAAGAGTCCAGTGAACAAACCTGGCAAACACTGCTGCCTCAGGTGACCAGGGTCGGCGTCAATAGTGACACATTGCATTGCTAACATGTACCTTTGATGTGGGGTGATGGGAAGGGCACTTCACCCCTGCAGTCTTCCTCCCTAAATCTATGACCCCAGCCTATATTGTTGTTATTTAGTAGCTCAGTCATGCCCGACTCTTTGCGACCCCATAGACTGTAGCCTGCCAGGCTCCTCTGTCCATGGGACTTCCCAGGCAAAGCGTAAGTGGAATTTCCCACCAGTTGGGTCTGGGTTATCTGGGGCTATCGGGCAGCCAGAGCTGTGGGGTCATTTTGGGTGGGTTGCCCCAAGCTGTGCTCCCTCACTGTTGGAGAGATAGCCTTATAGGATGATAAAGATTAAATGCAATGACCCTGGTCATCAGACCACAGTGCCTCGTACACTGATAAGCATCCATCATGTGCAGTGTTATCCAGGAAACTGTTAGATAGCCACTCAGTGTAGAGCACAGGAAAGGGGCTCAATTAGAGACAGGGGACTTGGGGAAGCACGAGGTGCTCTCCACGGGGACCAGGAGGGTCATCAGAGTGAGCAGAGTCAGGGCCATCAGGAACCTTCCAGAAGACTCAGCTCAGGGGCCACCACTTCCAGGAAGCCAGGTACATAAATCCCCCTTCTTGGTGTCTGCACTGCCAGGAGACATGAGCCTTCAGGACAATTCCAAAGCGCTGACCTGTCTGCTGAACTGATTTCCCCAGAACCTGTGAGAAGAACAGGAATTTGCAGCAGCCTTGGGATTTCATAAGATAGTGAGACCCTTCCAATCAGATAGAAGAAGCTACGCGTTTTTTCTGCAGGTCAATGGTTTTTTAATAATTCTCTACAGACCTAAGACACCCAAGAAAACTCTTCAAGGGCAAATGCAGGGTCTCATTNTGGGATTTCATAAGATAGATCCTTCCAATCAGATAGAAGAAGCTACGCGTTTTTTCTGCAGGTCAATGGTTTTTTAATAATTCTCTACAGACCTAAGACACCCAAGAAAACTCTTAAAGGGCAAATGCAGGGTCTCATTCATTTCTGTGTACCAAAAACCTGAGGCTGGGTTGTGTTATTAGTTCAAAGGAAGGTAGGGAGAGAGTGGGAGAGGCAGGGAGAGAAGGGAAGAGGCAGGGAAGAGAGAAGTGGGGAGGGGGAGGGAGAAAGGAAGGAAGGAAGGGCGAGAGGGAAGGAGATGGCAAGGGAATGAATGAATGAGGGGAAAGAGTGTCTGGGTTTTTTTAATCCTGAAAGAAGTATTTCATGTCCCCCCAACTGTTAAAAATAAACTGCTGAGTGCCTGGTCCCTCCAGTTAGTTTCATCAGAGGGGGAACCAAGATTTAAGTCCCCCACCAGGCTACCAGGCCAGGCTCGTACCTATTTCAGCCTCCAGACTCTCAGAGACCAGGACCCCCACAGAAGCCACAGGAAATTCCTCTCCGCTTCCCCACCTACACCAGCACCATCCCCCAAGGTCAGCCAGCAGCCACGGCCCTTCTCTCTGGGCCCTGGAAGGAGCCTGGAGCTTCCACGATCCACCACGGTTTATTCTCTTTGTGTATTTATATTGGGCTTATCGTTATTTATTATTATTATGGCAGTTTGTAACTTCCTCATCCTCTCTTTGGAAATGATGCCACGGGAAAATAGTTTGACTTTAATCAGATGGCTGGGTCTATGGAGAACCAGAACAAGTCACTGAACCCTGAAAAGACAGGTCATCCCTCAGCCTGACTGAAGGTCCCGCCTCCTCCCACACCCCTGAGGCTGTGCGTATGTGCGCTCAGTCGTGGCCAACTCTCTGCGACCCCGAAGACTGTAGCCCGCTAGGCTCCACTGGCCATGGGATTTCCCAGGCAAGAATACTGGAGTGGGTTGCCATGCCCTCCTCCAGGGGATTTCCCCACCCAGGGGATCAAATCCACGTCTCCTGCATTGCAGGCAGACTTTTTACCACTGAGCCATGGGGGAGGCTGTCCCTGGCTTTCCCCAGGCATCCTCTCACAAGATAGCTGGTCATGAGCAGGACTACATTTCAGGCTTTTCTAAAGAGCCCCCACATCCATTTTCAGAGCCCTCCTTGCTCAAATCTCATGACAGAAAGGAAGGCAATGCTCTGAGCCCCATTTAACAGATGAGCAAACTGAAGCATCAGAGGGGGCTCTGCTTCCCAGGTTCATGCTTGAGAAACACTCTGTCTCTCCTCCTGCACTTTCACTCACTCTGGCTTCTCCTCCTCTCTTGTCTCCCCACCCAAAGAGGCTCCCAGGAACCTCCATTCCAACCCTGGGAGGTCTTAATCTGGTGACCCAAAACCTCTTGAAAAATATACACAGAACCGGGTGTGTAAACAGGACTCTCCAAAGAGACTCAAAGGGCTGGGAACCGGCATCCCATTCCCTACTAAAGGTTGTGACATCAGCCTAAAGGGACAATCCCCGTCAGTCATCCCCAAAGTGTGACCACCACCACCAAGACTCGAGGCAGGGCTCCTTTGGGGGTCACAAAACAGGACCTGCCCCGGTGGTAGCTGTACTAAAATGTACCTGTGGGATTTTTTTTAATTTTTTTATTTATTTTTATTTTTAGCTAAGCTGGGTCTTCATTGCTGCATGCAGGCTTTCTCAAGTTGCAGCAAGCAGGTGCTACTCTTTACTTGCGGCACACAGGCTTCCCACTGCAGTGGCCACTTGTAAAGCACAGACTTTAGGTGCCAGGGCTAAGTAGTTGTGATGCACAGGCTTAGTTGCTCCGAGACATGTGAAATTTTCCCGGACCAGGTATGGAACCCATGTCCCCTGCATGGATAGGCAGATTCTTAACCACTGGACCAGCAGGGAAGTCTATCTGTGGGATTTTAATTTCTTGAGGAGACTGAGTGATGACGCAGAGAGCCTAACACCATGGAAAGATTTCAGTGTGATTCACGGTTTCCCCAGAAATGAGAGGCATGGCCCGCATGCCGGACCATGCAGGGAAGCACCAGGGGTGTTCAGGAGGGGAAAGCCCAGGACACACTCCCAACTGTGTATTTCATGGAGGAGGCCAGGCAGGCCAGGAGTGACTGCTGACAACTGGCTAGCTTGCATAATGTCAGCATGTGCTGAGCTATAGTGTGGCCTCTTGTTGTCTGGTACCTGGCCCTGGGCTGAGGACAGGGCAATATTGGCTCAGTGGGTGACAGCTAGATAAAAGAGGCGGTTGTGGTAAGAACTTGGGCTTGGCTGGTTTATACATGAAAGGTGCATTCAGAGGCACATTGTTCTATTATCTCTAGGAATCAACCAGCCCTGGGAGGGGCGGTCTCCCCCAAGCCAGGGGGTGCCCAAGATGTCAAAGCATCATAAAATACAGAAAATCAAAAACATGATTCATAAAGTAGTAGAGGGAGGTTGAGATACAGGAAAGAAGGTCCTAACACTCATATGCCCACAACGTCTGCAAATATACAAAACAAACAACCATGCTGGGCTCCAGCTGTCAGGCCAGGGGAGCTCCATCTTTTACCCTCTCCCCAAGCAAGAAGCTGCCCTTTCCATGTCATTTTTGCTGATGTTAAGTCGCTTCAGTCGTGTCCAACTCTGTGAGACTCCATGTACTATCATGCCGGCCGAGCTCCTCTGTCCATGGAATTTTCCAGGCAAGAATACTGGAGTGGGTTGCCATTTCTTCCTCCAGGGAATCTTCCCCACCCAGGAATCAAACCCAGGTCTCCTGCATTGCATCTTCATCGTCTTCATCATCTGAGCCACCAGGGCAGATGTTATTACCATTTTACCTTGATTTTACCCAGATTTGTGTGGAAGAGGCAAAGGGGACATGCAGAGCAAGAAATGGGGAGATGTATGCAATGGGTCCTGCCTTCCCCATGGACCTTTCAAAAGCCAGAAGTCCCCAGTAACAGGTCACCCCCACCCCATCCACTCCGAGACACCAGGTGTATTGGAGGACACACACAGTCTGGTGGGGCCAGAGCCTGTCACCGTGTCCCCTACAGAAGCCCCATGACATCTAGGAGACACAGTGCTGAGCCAGCTCCTGGGTCTGCCTCAGTCCGTCTGGCGCCTCCCACTCAGCNTTTAATTTATCATTGAAATTAATTCCAGATGGATGGATTGTGTAACTCATAAATCACAGTGAAACAGAAGTAAAAATTTAATTTGTCTTAGGATAGAAAAGACTGTCTAAGCATAAATAGGATTGAGAAAACATTCTATCACAAAACTAAAGCTTGTGCATGTCAAAATCCCTGTTATAAACAAACAAGCAAATGATGCATTGAAATAAAATAAGAATATATTAATAATTAAGCAATCCTTTCTATGTTATATAGAGCATTCATATTTAAAAATAAAAACACATCAGTTAAAAGTAGGCAAAGGATTTAGAGTTCTCCATAAAAATATAAATGGCCATGAAATATTTTTAATAGTAATACCTAGTGCCATAAATTGATCATGCTCAATTAGTGCTGATAGGGAGTTTAAATCGATTAAAACGCAAAATAAAACAAAAAACACACACAAATGTTCTGGAAAGAACTTGACAGTATGCATTAATAGTAGGAATCTTACTTCTAGGAATGTGTCCTAAATAATCAGAGATATAGGCAAAGACTTATGAACAGTGTTTTTTTATGGCAGTATTATAAGAACCAAAAATTGAAAATAATCCTCAAGACCACTAGACACTGGTTTTCAAAAAAGCTATAGTGTGTATAGTGTGTGCACAAAGTAGGCAATTACAACCACTCAAGATCAGTGGCCCTGGAACAGTCTCAAAATATAATCTTAAATTTCAAATNAGTATTATAAGAACCAAAAATTGAAAATAATCCTCAAGACCACTAGACACTGGTTTTCAAAAAAGCTATAGTGTGTATAGTGTGTGCACAAAGTAGGCAATTACAACCACTCAAGATCAGTGGCCCTGGAACAGTCTCAAAATATAATCTTAAATTTCAAATATCAGAACACAGACTGGAAATGTAATAAGTATGGAGTTCTGTTTTTTTTTTTAATGTATTTTTGCATAGGAAAAAAAAAGACCAAAAGGAATTCTTTAACATGTCCTTTATGGTCATCTGAATGGTAAGATTAGGGTTATTTAGTTTTTGTCTTTATATCTTTCTGTATTTTTTCAAATGTTCTATACTAAATGGATTTCCTCTTGATAATTAGAAATTTAAAGCAATCAAGCTTATTTAGAAAAGACTAGTTCTCCAGTGTTCCAGAAAGAGAAAAAGGCAAGAGGTCAGAAAATGCTTCTGAAATCGCTCTGATGCTTCCTCCTGCGGCACTAAATGGAGTACCCAGGCTTTAACTGGGACTGACAGCAGGATTATTTATAAGAATGGCCAGCCTGCCACTCACTCACCTGAGAGGAGCCCCTGCTGATCCCCTCCTGCCCTAAATAAATCAGACCTGAGAGCCAAGCCTCACTGCCTGCGCTTATCCATGTAAATTAGCTTGATTTGATGTTCATAATTGCTCTCCTCTCCTGCCACATGCACGCGTGCATGCACACACAGAGAGACACATACACACACCTGCTGCCTCCTCTCAAGTAGCCGGCACCCACCGAGCTGTCACCAGACCCAGCTTTTCCAGTTCAAGCCCTCAGCCAGGCTCCCGCTCAGTCTATCCCACACGTTCCATCATGGCATGACCAAGTTACTGCCCACACCCACGCCCATCTGCCAATTCACATCCTACCTTGAATGCAAGTGCCTCTACAATTCCCAGCCAAAACCATGTGAGAACCTTCTCGGTGTCACCATTGTGCATCAGGGACAGAAACAAAGAGGGCAGGAGTCACTGCCCATGAAGAGGTAGACATTCAGTGTGGCAGACACACAGAGAATGAGATTTGAAGCTAATGAGCAGAGTGCTATAAAGCAGAGAGATGCTGGATGTTAAGTGGTCATGAAGGACTTCTTGGAAGCGGTGGCACCTGAGCTGAGTCTAAAGTGTTAGTCGCTCAGTCACCCTTTGTGAGCCCATGGACTTTTAGCCCACCAGACTCCACTGTCCATGGGATTCTCTAGGCAAGAATACTGGAGTTGGTTGCCATTTCCCTCTCCAGGGGATCTTCCCAACCCATGGATCAAACCTGGGTCTGTTGCGTTACAGGCAGATTCTTTACCATCCAAGCCACCAGGGAAGCCCAGGCTATGTAAAAATCAAGCAGAGATAGTGGAAGAGAGCTGAGGAGAGTAAATGAAAGCCCAGAAGTGCAAAGCCGTTAAAGCAATAGGAAACCCCAAGCTGGAAGTTCAGCATTCAAGGAACTGAAAGAGGGAGGAAATGAAGAAGAAAAATGAGATGGGAACATCAAACAAAGACCAAGTCATAAAAAGCATCATGTTCCTTGCCGAGAGCTGAGCATGGTCTAGGCCCTCCACACAGCTGTCTCCCTTTTGCCTGCCCCCCCTAGTCTGCCCAAGAGCAGTTCTTGGACTTTAAGCAGCTAAGTATCAGGCATGCACCTTACCCAGCTGGCTCAAGGAAAACAACTCTGGGGTCTGGCAGGATTCCCTGGTTCCCCCCTCGGTCTGCAGTCCTGACTTGTGACTCCCAGGGACCTCACTTGCTTCTGGATTACTGATGCTGGCCTAGGTTCCCCAGCAGCCACTAGGGGCTGCCAGTGGTGGCCCTCTGCTTGATTCAGGACATTCCTCTTCCGAACCCTTGCCAAACACTTTCGTCCCCACCCTCTTCCAAAGCTGTTCTCGTCAGTGTCACCAATGAGCTCCACGTTGCTAAACCCAAGGCTCACTCTCCATCCTCATCAGCGAAACTCAGCCGGCCATGCCCTTCTCTCCTCCCCCCACTCCTTCATTAGCCCTCCAGGACACCACCCTCCTAGCTTCCCTTCCACCATTGCTGGATTCTCTCCCCTAATCTGTTTTTCTGGCTCTTCCTCATCCAGAACTCAATACAGCTGTTTCACTTGGATGAGTAATACTCATCTCAAACTTAATACATCCAAAGGTGCTCACATCTCTCCCCACCCACCCTCAGAAACCCATTACCCCAACTTTCCACAACTCAACTGCTAGCAAATCCATTCTTCCCATCAGAGCATCAGTTGCTCAGTCGTGTATGACCCTTTGCAACCCCATGGACTGTAGCCTGTCAGGATCCTCTGTCCATGGGATTTCCCGGGAAAGAATACTGGAATGGGTTGCCATTTCATTCTTCAAGGGATCTTCCCAACCCAGGGATCAGACCTGGGTCTCCTCTATTGCAGGCAGATACTCTACCATCTGAGCCACCAGGGAAGTAGCTGGATCAAAAACATTCTAGCAGAAATTATAGTAGAAGAGTTTCAAGTGTGAATTAGGCAAATATTTCCTAAATGGTTTACAAAATGTACAAATCATAAAGGAAATACCGATTGCATTATAAATAAGGACTTCTCAAAGAAAAAATTATTAAGAAAGTGAAAGACAGTCAAGAGTGGAAAACAATATTTGCATTTTACATAATCAACGAAGGAATTGTGCCAGGAATACATAAAGAATTCCCAAAGCCAAGAAGAGAAATAAAGACAGGCCACCCATTTTATTTAATGGGCAAAAGACTTGAACAGGCATTTTACAAAAAATAAACACATCCAAATGGTGAATAAACACATAAAACCCTGCTCAATCTTATTAGTCATCAGGGAAACGCAGAATAAAACCACAATGAGACATTACTGTACCCCAGGCAGAATGGCTAAAATGAAAAAAACAGACAATTTCAAAGGTAAATAATGATGTGGAACTGGAGGAAATTGGTATGAACACTGTGTAAAACTGCTTAGCAGTATCTATTAAAACGAAGTGTATTTGCGTATGCTATGACCTAGAAATTTCACGCTTTACACCCATCGAGCGAGAGTGAATTGTCACAATGTGCAGCATCATGAATTTATGTCATCATTTCAAGAGAGGACATCAGGCAAAAAGACTACATCCTTATGATTGCGTTAGACAGAGTGTTAAAGCACACAAAGATTGCTTGGTGTTCTAATGAAACTCCATGACAACTTTTGGGAAGATCCACGAGGTGACCCCTGGGTACCTGCTCACAGCGGTCACTTTCTGGGTCTGGATGGTGGTTAATTGGAAGCATTCACTGTGTCAGACTTTGTTGTTGTTGCTGTTCAGTCTCTGAGTTGTGTCCAGCTCTTTGCAAGTGAACTGTAGCACACCAGGCTTCTTTCACTGTCTCCTGGAGTTTGTTCAAACTCTTGTCCATTGAGTCAGTGATGCCATCCAACCATCTCATCCTCTGTTGTCCCCTTCTCCTCATGCCCTCAATCTTTCCCAGCATCAGGGCCTTTTCCAGTAAGTCAGCTCTTCACATCAGGTAGCCAACAGATTGGAGCTTCAGCAGTCCTTGTAATAAATATTCAGGATTGGTTTCCTTTAGGATTGACTGGTTTGATCTCCTTGCTGTCCAAGAGACTCTCATGGGTCTTCTGCAGCACCTCAACTCAAAAGCATCAATTCTTTGGCGCTCAACCTTCTTCATGGTCCAGCTCTCACATTTATACATGACTCCTGGAAAACCCATAGCTTTGACTAGATGGACGTTTGTCAGCAAAGTGATGTCTCTGCTTTTCAACATGCTGTCTAGGTTTGTCAGAATTTACTGTTCTCATTCTCCTTGAAAGCAAAGTCCAAGATGGGCTTTTTATGGGGCTCCAGGCATCACCAAGAGCATCCACCACATCCATCTACCTTTGCACTCATGGTCTGTGCACCTGCCGTGGGGTATCTTTGGGTACCTTTCAGGGTAGGGTATCTTTCAGGCCCATGGTTTATAGCAGTGGGTGGGGAAAGCTTGGGAACCAACCTGAAATCCTCATTTGTTCACATCATGCATCCAATCCACACTTTTGTGATTCAAGATAGATCAGGAATCTGACCACTTCTCACCACCTAAATGGCTACAGGAAGGGCCTCCCCACCCAGACTACTCCCTTTGTCTCATCACAGAGCTCCCAGCTTCCATTCTTGCCACCTACAGTAGGTCACAAAACACCAGGTAGAACGATGCCTTTAAAACATGGAACAGATCACATCCCTCCTCTGCTCAAAGCTGTTCAATAGCTCTGCATTTTACTCAGGAAAATAGGCAAGTCCCTACAAGGCCCACAAGACCCTACAATGTGATCCAGCTTCGTTATGTCTCTACCATCCTCTCCTTCTTCCCCTCACTCACCCTGTTCCTCTGCTCCAGCCACAGGGCCTCTCTGCTACCCCTGGAACCAAGTCCATGCCTGCCTCAGGGCCTGGGGCCTGGCTGTTCCTTGGCTTGCAAAGGCTTCTCCTCAGAGATTTGCAGGATGGAATCTCCCACTTCCTGTCTGAAATCTTGACTCAGCTACCACATCTCAGGGAGCCCCAACCTGGCTACCCACTCCTGTTTGCACCTCCAGTCCCTCTCACCTCACTCTATTTCTTTTTTCTACAGCACTTCTTTTCTAATATACTACCTAATTTACTTACCACATAGTTATTAATTAGGAGATTAGGATTAATATATAAACAGTTCTAGAAATAATTTATAAGGGCCTACTATATAGCTCAGGATCTCTACTTATATTCTTAATAACCTATATGGGAAAAGAATCTGAAAAAGAATGGATACATATATGTGTATATTGTTGTTGTTTAGTTGCTAAATCATGTCCAACTCTTCGATCCTACAGACTAGCCTGCCAAATTCCTCTGTCCCTGGGAGTTCTCAAGCAAGAATACTGGAGTGGGTTGCCATCTCCTTCTCCAGAGAATCTTCCTGACCCAGGGGTTGAACCTGTGCCACATCTCCTGAATTGGCAGGTGGATTCTAGTGGCTCAGATGGTAAAGAATCTGCCTGCACTGTGGGAGACCTGGGTTCAATCCCTGGCTTGGGAAGATCCCTTGGAGAAGGGAATGGCTACCCACTCCAGTATTCTTGCCTGAAAATTCCCATGTATCACAAACCTGCTGCTGCTGCTGCCAAGTCACTTCAGTCATGTCCAACTCTGTGCGACCCCTAAAACACAGCTTAGCACACACACAAACACACATAACCGATTCACTTTGCTGTACACCTGAAACTATCACAACATTGTAGATCAGCTACACTCCCACAAACTGTTTTTAAAAACATTCATTGATTATTGACATCTCCTCTCACCCCAACACAACCACACGTGAATTGAGTAGGGCATTGGTCTGCATTGTGCCCCTAGCACCTAGATCCACACGGAATTCCCCTGGCACATGGTGGGCCTGATGCAGTATTTGTGGAATGAGTGAGCCTACCCTGTACCCTGCTCTTGGGATGATGTGCAGAGTCTGGCCCTCCCACACTGCTGCTCTGCTGGGGACCCTCTCTGTCCTCACATCCCACCCTATGGGCCACATGCCCCATCAGATGTTCTGTGTATCAGCCATTCAGTCTGACTTCTTCCTTGGTTCTGGAAAGTGCTTTCCCTACATTACTATATAGACCATCCCTACATTCAAGAATGGGCTTCCCATTGGTTCAGATGGTAAAGAATCTGCCCCTGCAATGCGGGAAACCCGGGTTTGATCCCCAGGTTTTGGATATCCCCTGGAAGAGGAAATGGCAACCCACTCCAGTGTTCTTTCCTGGGAAATCTCATGTACAGAGGAGCCTGGAGGGTTACAATCCATGGGATTGCAAGGAGACATGGCTGAGCAACTAACACTTTACATTCAAGGCTCTAGTTAAGCGTGGAGTATGTTTTAGGCAGCTTTCATACTCCCCACAGGCCCAAACAGTGCTGGCCATGGAGTAGGTGCCCAATAAGTATTTCAAGAAGAAAGAACAAATGTCATTTAAAGTGAATTTAGAAGGCAGCTCCTGCAATAACTTTAACAGGGCTAATGAAAGTATATCGTGTTCACCCCCAAAGAGAACCCAGGGGACTTCAACAAAAATTTCCCCTTCAACTACCAAGCAGGTGATAGGTGGAAAGTAATGGTAATAAACTGCTGAAGTTCATTCTGGTTTTAAAAGTCCATCTGGTACTCACACCATGCTGGCCTGAGATAACCAATGGCTTGGAGCAGGGGTGAGAGGTCAATCCCGGCTCTCAGAGCAGATGGAGACAGCATCCCCCTTTGCTGTGATGGATGGCAGCAACCTTCAGCTCCTAATTGTTCCCAAAGAATTCAGGTGTGAGTCAAGCCCCAAATCACACACATGGGGGAGAGGAAAGACAGAAGCCAAGGCGAGAAGTTCAGTCAGCAAAATTGGAATCACTTGAGAAATGGAGGCGAGAGAAGCCCCCTATCTGAGCCTGCCCTATAAAAGCCCAAGTGATGTATTTTCTTCCGCCAGTTGACTTTTTTTAAGTGTCTCTCTCATAAGTCATTAATAACTAATTTCACAATCGCTGCATCATGTGACAGTCATAAAATATTGCCTGCACTTTTCCCAGCAAATTTTAGTATTGAGCCAATAATTGAATCCAAATTATCTATTAAGTTAATTCTTTAGTAGACAATATTTTACACTTGAAGTCATTTTTCACAAGTACTCCGGAATGAAGTAATTGTGAAATTAGCAATGACTTTCTCCCCCTCCTGAACAAGTAAAAATAAAATAGCTAGGTTCAGCCCGGAGGGTGTCAAGCTGTTATGAACTCTTTCCTTTCATGTGTTGCCTCTTCCTAGTTAGAACTAGCTCTGTGTCGTCAACACTCAGCAGGAAGACAACAGGACATGGCTTCTAGACTGTGAGCTTCTTAGGGGCAGCTATCCTGAGACCACCTCAGGTGTGTCGCCACATGACACCCTCTTCAGCCAGACTCTGCCTTTTAAGAAAACTCTGTTCTTTCTGTCTTTTAACACTGGTACAGAGTGAACCTGGGGAATCCGGCCAACTGACTCCTCCCCGTTCTGAGCTCAAGTTTCCACCCACAGGGATGGGCACCCAGAGCCAAGTTCGTGCCGGTGACCCCACCCCGAGCCTTCTCGATGTCTCCTTGCTGACCACACAGACCACAGCGGAGTGGACACCTGAACCTGGCTGAGGCCAGCAGAGTCCTTCTTACAGGAATTTGAACTTGACTGAAAGAGGCACCAGTTAGTCTCTGTTGGCCCTTTAAGGATATGAATTTTTAATGGACTTTTCACGGGGTTGCTATTTCACAACTCTCAGATGGTCATGGATCTGGTGGGGTTGGAGATAAAAATTGCAAGAGGGAGAAAGGGAGTGAAGAGAACACTCAGTGTGAGGCCTGGAGGGGAAGGGGGACAGGAAGTGGAGCAGGACATCCCCACCACTCACCAGGGTACCCCACCCCCACCACCATGCCCTTCCCA
>SJYV01011350.1:130519-148578 GCA_006410875.1 Neotragus pygmaeus
CCATCCTCCCACACACACAGCCCCACCTCACCCCAAACCTGATTCAAGTTCTGGGCCCTCTGAGAACCAAGCCATACATTCTGCCCCTGGGTTTCATGAAAATAGCCAAAGACCCAAAGGTTAAAAATAGCTCTTGATCAGAGCACTTCCTGAGGATTTAAGTGAAAGGGGGTGCTGCACCCAAGAGAACCAGCAAAAATTTCTACAAAATCCCATCAAGACTCCCGCTCAGACATCTCCACACCTTTCTCTTCTGCCCTCCACCAAACGCTTCCAGATTTGTGGCGCCTATGGCTGCCACACCATTTCTCCTGTCACCACCAAACACTCATGTGCAAGTAAAGTGACTTTTTCGTTAATCCCACACACAGAGTGCCACTTGGAGCCACTGGCAGGACATCAGGGTCCTGCTTATAGAAAAGACGTGTTATGAGCTAAAAAGATTTGTTACTTAATGCTTTTGTTCCTGGCAAATCTATCATTAAGTCCCCACTTTTCGCAGTTTTTGTTATAATCAACCAAAAGGACTTTGCTTCAGAAAAAATTCCGAAAGCCTGCCCATGACTTCGCCTTTGTTAGACATGCAGGAACAGTGTGAAATTTGAGGCCAGACAGACCTGGGTGCACACGTCAGCTTCTTTAAAAATAAAACAATGAATATCAGGTTTCTCCATTCAGTTGCTGTAGGTGTTGCTGTAAGTTTGGGGTAAGCAGTCTTTCCAGAGTCAGAGTGGTGGTTCAGTTGCTCAGTGATGTCCATCTCTTTGCAAGCCCATGAACTGTAGCCCACCAGGCTTCCCTGTCTTTCAGTATCTCCCAGAGTTTGCTCAAATTCATGTCGATTGAGTCGGTGATGCCATCCAACCATCTCATCCTCTGTTGTTCCCTTCTCTTCCTGCCCTCCGTCTTTCCCAGCATCAGGGTCTTTTCCAGTGAGTTGGCTCTTCAGATCAGGTGGCCAAGTGTTGGAGCTTCAGCTTAGGCATCAGTCCTTGAAATGAATATTCAGGATTGATTTCCTTTAGGATTGACTGGTTTGATCTCTTGCTGTCCAAGGGACTTTCAGGAGTCAGAGAAGTTCCTTTGATTTCCAATTTCTTGTGAAATTTATTATCCTGTTGATTATTGTTATAAACATGTGCTGAACTTTATCTTTTTATTGGCACTATCCTTACAAAAAAGGTATTAAACTTATCAAATGTTTCTTGTATCTCTTGAGCTAATGATATATTTTTTTTCCTCCTTTGGTCCATTAAGGCGGTGAATTGCTAGAACTTCTGCTGTTAAAACACCCCTGCATTTTTCACGTAAACCCGACATGATGGCGGTGATTGTTTTTAATACACTACTGGATTCTGTTAGCTAATGTTTCATTTAATATTGTTTTCATCTATTTTTACAAGTGATAGATATCTATATTTTTTTCTCTTGCCCTTCCTTAGTTTAAGAGTAACAGTTAAACTACTTTCGTTAAATGAATCAGACAGCTTTTTTTTATTTTTTTTTTTCTTTTTTCTACTTTCTGGAACAGCTTCTGCAAAAGGGGGTTCTTGACTCTATAAATACTTTGTGGTGCTCAACTGTAAAGCAATATGGGCCCATAGCTTTGGAGGGAGAGGGGAGATATTAGCTGTAATTTTAATTTCTTTACTCATGACTGATCTGTTCGACTTTCTTTTTATTTTTTGTCAATTCTGGTATTTCTCATTTCCCCAGAAAGCTATCCAATTCATCCAATTGTTCAAATTTATGAGTGTTTTATAATACTTGTTCAGAATACTATTTTATTATTTTTTAAGTCTGTTGTGTCTGTCACTTTATTCTCGCTTCCAGTTTTATTACATCTGTTTTTTTTCTTCTCAATCTTGTCAGAGGTTTGCCCATTTTATTAATCTATTCAAAAGACCTACAATCAGGGGACTTCATGGCAGTCCAGTGGTTAAGACTCCATGCTTCCACTGCAAGGGGTGCAAGTTCAACTCCTGGTAGGGGAATAAGATCCCAAGTGCCTCGTGGTGCTGCAAAAAAAAAAAAAAAAAAAGACCTGTAATCAGCTTTCCTAAGCTTCTGTGATTTTTCATTGTAATTTGCTATTTATTTATTTCTGCCTCTCAATCTATTATTTCCTTTTGTTCTTAAGGTTTGCTCTGTCATGACTTTGTTTGTTTCCTGCCTTCTCTGTCTTCTAATAAATAGAGTTAAATTCTGTGTTTTGTCCTAAGTGCTGCTTTATCTGTGTCCTACAAATTTTGCCGTGTGGTTTCTTAATTCATTTAGTTCTAAATATTTGGCATTGCCTGTATTATTCCCTTCCATAATCTGAAGACTTTTTACTACTGCCGTTCTTTCAGTTTCCAGGCATACATGTTTTTGATTTGTTGTTGTTGTTTTTTACTGATTTCAAGTTCCACTATATTACAGTCAGAGAACGTTATCTGAGTGATGTCAGTCCTTGGGAATTTATTGAGGCTGCCTTTGTTCGCTGATTTATGGTCCTTTTTATGAATGCTCTACACATAATCAAAAGAGTATACGTTTTCTGTTAGGTTTTAAGTTATATATGTGTATATAACTATCCACAGAAATGTAAGCCTGTTAAACAAGTCATTCAAATCTTCTTTATACTTCATAAATCTTGTCTGTTTGTTCTATCAAGTTATAAAATAAGCATGTTTAAAATATTCAGGTGAAATGGTTGTGATATCTATTTCTCCCTATGTAGCTAGCCCTATTTGTTATATGTGTGCTTATGTATAAGTACACATGTATATATTTGATGGTATATTGTTAGATGTGTGCATATTTTTCATGATTATAGTTTTATGATCTTTTATTCCTCTTACTGGAATGTTCCTCTTCTTTTTTCCTTATAAATTTTCTTTTGTTCCTATTTGCTTGTTCTATCTTCTTATACTGCTTTACTTCCATTCTCTTGTGTCTCTTGTGAAAAGCGTATTCCTAAATCTTGTGTTTTTTATCTACTTCAAGAGTCTCTATATTTTGAATTATGAGTTTAATCCACTTCTATCATTGTAAGTTGATGTTATATTAAAAATTATGTTTGCTATTTTATTTCACATTTTCTGTACTCTTTCTTTCTTCTTTCCTTCTTCCCACTGGATAGATAAAATTTCCTCTCCTGGTTTGAAAGCTCTACGCTCTATTTTTATGGTTCTGATGCTAATTTTCTCTAGTTATTCAAGCCAAAAATATTGATGTCATCCTTGAAGTCCCTCTTTCCTTCACCAACTCATCAGAATATCGTTTTAGTCCTACCTTCAAAATGCATTCAGAATCCAAACACTTCTTTCTCACCACCTCCACCCTGACATCACCCTGCTCCGTGCCACCAGCATCTCGCATCTGAACCAAAGCCATCTCTTCCAACAGTTCTGCAGTTTTCTACCTTAGCTTCTAGACTCTATTCTCAACACAGAGCCAGACTAACCAGCTTCAAATTTAAGAGAATTGGGACTTCCCCAACGGCCCAGTTGATCAGTTCAGTTCAGTTCAGTTCAGTCTCTCAGTTATGTCCGACTTTTTGCGACCCCATGAATCGCAGCACGCCAGGCCTCCCTGTCCATCACCATCTCTCAGAGTTCACTCAGACTCACGTCCATCGAGTCCATGATGCCATCCAGCCATCTCATCCTCGGTCCTCCCCTTCTTCTCCTGCCCCCAATCCCTCCCAGCATCAGAGTCTTTCTGCCATAAGACTCTCTCCAGGGAGATGCATTTTACGGCAACGCTTTCANTAATAATTTCATATTTTAAATTCTTTTTTTAATTTTTATTTTTTTGGTCACACTCCTGTACAGCACATGGCATCTTAGTTCCCCAACCAGGGATCAAACACACTGCCCTGCATTGGAAGCATGGAGTCTTAACCATTGGACAATCAGGAAAGTCCCTAATTTTCCTATTTTAAAAACAATAAGAAATGTCTGTCGTTTTCATAATGTAAACTGTGGAAGAGAAAATCCAACAACACGCTTTTGATTGCTGGACCTGGCCATCCAAGTGTCCCATGATCCTCTGTAGCATGCAAGGACCAGCCTTGTGGAGAACAGGGCAGGATTCCCAGGAGAAGGAGGGAGATTTTCCCCGCTCATCAGATTTGGACTTCGGTTTTCAAGTTGAGAACAATGGCGCCACAGTCAGGACCTTCATGGGGACAGTTTCATCTGATTGGCTCCTTGTGGCCAAGGATGAGACTCAGCACTTTCCCAAACCTCCCCTCAAAGGATAACGCAAGATTGATGGGGAACCACATGTTCCCAGGGCCCACCATAGACAGGGGCCTAGGATCTGGATTAATTTTAACAAATAATCCATATGGTTCTTATGATCACGCAGGATCAGGACACTCAGGCTTCCAGGACAAGTCAGGTAAATATATTTGCATTCATCAAAGTGAAAGTGAAATTCGCTCAGTTGTGTCCGAATCTTTGCCACCCCATGGACTATACAGTCCCTGAAATCTTCCAGGCCAGAATACTGGAGTGGGTAGCCATTTCCTTCTCCAGGGGATCTTCCCAATCCTGGGATCGAACCCAGGTCTCCCACATTGCAGGCGGACTCGTTACCAGCTGAGCCACCAGGGATGTCCGTATTCATCAAAAACCCAAGCTAAATAAAGAAAAGCCTGGCTCCGTACCTCCCCTATTTTCTACCACAGAGAACCGTTTGATTCCTTTCTTGTTTATCTTTTNCACATTGCAGGCGGACTCGTTACCAGCTGAGCCACCAGGGATGTCCGTATTCATCAAAAACCCAAGCTAAATAAAGAAAAGCCTGGCTCCGTACCTCCCCTATTTTCTACCACAGAGAACCGTTTGATTCCTTTCTTGTTTATCTTTTCAATGTTTTTCATGCAAAGAAAAAGCATAAATGAACATATATTTTTCTTCTTTCCTCTCATTCTTTCATACAGACATAATACTATTTACATGGTCAGTACCTAGTTTTGGTCAGTTAACAGAACATAGCCTGGAGATCTCTACATGTCCATACATGAGATTTTCCTCTTTCCTTTTAACCACTGCACAGCTTTCCACTAGGTGGATGTACCATACTGTATTCATCTAGTCCCTTGTGCAAAAGACTACTCTCATAGACAAATGCTGCAGTGAGTGATTTTGTACATCAGTGATTCCATACTTGCACAGGTGTATCTGTAGGAGAGATTTCCAGGAGTGGGATCGCTGTGATGTTGGTAGACATTCTCAGTGTTCTTGCACAGAAATATTTCAGGTTATACTCTGCTGGCAATGGCAGTGATCAAGCACGTCCCCCACAACTTTGCCAACGCTGTTTTGTCAAGATTTCGAATTTTTTTGGTACTGATGAACCTATTTGCAGGGCAGAAATAGAGATGCAGATGTAGAGCACAGTCCTGTGGACACCGCAGGGGAAGATGAGGGTGGATGAATGGGGAGAGTAGCATTAACATATATGCACCTCCATGTATAAAATAAACAGCTAGGAGGAAGCTGCTGTACAGAGCGGGGAACTCAGCTTGGTGCTCTGTGATGACCTAGATGGGCGGCATGGGGGCAGGGAGGGAGGTCCAAGAGGGAGGGGATATATGTATACATATAACTGATTTATTTCATCGAACAGCAGAAACTAACACATTTTAAAGCAATTGTCATCATCCAATTAAAAGTAATAAATAAAGATTTTGCATTTTTGCCAAATCCGAGAGATGAGAAATGGTATCTCTCAGTGTAGTTTTAATTTTCACCTCTTTCCCTATGAACAGGTTGTCCATCAATTCAAAGATTAAGGGACAATTCGCATTTCTTTTTTGTGAACTCAATATGCGAGCTTTTGCACATTTTCTATTGGCTTGTGGATCTTCCTGATTTCTCATTGTATTTATCTTGGAGGGGTCAGCTCTTTGTGATATGTGTTGCAAACACTTTTCTCTCAGTTTGTCTTTTGCCTTTTGACTCTGCTTCTGGTGTTTGGGGCATGCATACAGTTTTTATTTTTATATAGTCAAATATAGCCATTTTTTCTTTGGCTTTGAGACTTTGAATCATAGTTAGAAAAAGCCATCCTCTCCAAGGTGATCCCATGTTTCCTGAAAGCATTTTTATGTCTGCGTTTAACATTTAAATCTGCTCCCCTTGGAGATTTTCCCAATGCATGGTGTGAAGTACAGAGCCAAATCTGTCTTTTCCCCAAAATGGCTAGCCTGTTGTCCCAATATTCTTCATTTAAAATTCATCTCTATCATCTTGACTTGAGATGCCACCTGTATCATTTACTAATGTCTTATGTGCGTCCTGGGCTACCTTGGGACTATTCTGTTCATTGGTCCACTTACCCCTTCCGATGCTACACAGATTTAATTACTGAAGCTGAAAGTAGTTTCAGATTGTCTGATAGGACTGGTCTCCTCTTAATGCTCTTTTCTTTTTTTTTAAGTTACTTCTTGAGTGTTTTACTTATTTATTTTTCTATATAAACATAACACCTTGCTTAGTTCTGGGGGAAACAAAATTTGTTGGCATATTATTGGGATTGTATTAAGTGTATAAATGAATCTAGAAACTATTGATCTTTTCATAACAAATCTCCCCATCCAAGAACATGGAGGGGAGCTGAGATGGGGAGAGAGAATGAGTTCTAGCTGTGGGTCGTGTGATGGGTGATAAGTGTGGTGAGGGTTAAGTCTGATTTTATCACGTTACCCCAGGCATTCCTGGGGTGATAGTGTTTGGAGCCAGAGTTCATCCCCATTGCTCCTGTATGCTTCATAGCTTCAATGGTGTCTGACTCTTTGCAACCCTCTGGACTCTAGCCCACCAGGCTCCTTTGTCCATGGGATTCTCCAGGCAGGAACGCTGGAGTGGGTTACTATGCCGTCCTCCAGGGGAACTTCCCAAACCAGGGATCAAACTGGCGTCTCATGTCTCCTGCATCGGCAGCAAGTTCTTTACCACTAGCACCACCAAGGAAGCCCGCATTGTTCCTAGTTCACTCCTGTTACTTGAGATTTTATAAGAGACGTTGAACAATTCTATCTGGACACACCAAACATGTGATCTAATTTCAATTATCTCCTGCATGTAGAATTAAGAATTATAATTGTCCAGTGTCAGGGACATCCCTGGTGGCCTAGCAGTTAAGACTCCACCCTCCTAGTGCAAAGGGTGTGGGCTGGAGTCCTCGTTAGGGAAATAGAATCCCGCATGCTATGCAGAGTAGCCAAAAAATTTTTTTAATTAAAAAATAAAAGGAGAACTGCTGAGTGTCACTGTGGGGAGTAAAAACACAGGAAGAAAAGTTTCAAGTGTAGTGGGTGCTTCCTACCTACTGAGACTGGGGATGGGGCTTACGAGGAGGGACAGATCCCCAGATGCCCTGGAGCATGTGGCTAGGTTCAGCAGTTTGTACCTGTTTAACATGAGGACTGGGGTCCTAGGACACTGACACCAAAGGGGGTGTGCAAAATGGGTTTTAAGTTTTCAAATTTAGAGAGAAGGGTTTTGACGGACAGTAGAGGGTTTTGACAGCCTCAGCAAGACATTGAGATCCATGAAATTTCCCTTTCGTGTCTTTCATGTAGGCCCATTCCTCCATTCATCTGAGCCTCCTGCAGACATATGAAGCTCCTGCTGGAGTTGGGCAGGTCATATTCCTGCCACCAAACAGCTCAAGATGCTCAGAGGCAGCAGTGACTCTCTTCTCTCTATGCCTTTGCACATGCTGTTTTTTTCTCTTGCATTATCCCTTTCCCCTTGGCTACCTGTCATCTCTTGTCCATTCTTTCAGACTTAAACATCCCACTGCCTCCATGAAGCCACACTGAACCTTTGCTGTACACCAACAGTCACTGATATTCAGCCACCCTCCTGGGAGTGCATCTCTACCTGCTACATCCTTTACTTGCTATGCCCAATGATATGCTTCCAAGAAGTCCTCCCCATTAGACCCTGAGTTGCTCCAAAGCAAGGACTTCCTTTGCATTTCAACGCTGATGCTGGTGGTAGTTTAGTCACCTAGTCATGTCTGACTCTTTGTGATCCCATGGACTGTAGCCCACCAGGCTCTTCTGTCCATGGGATCTCCCAGGCAAACAGCCTGGCAGAAATGGATTGCCATTTCCTTCTCCACGGTATCTTCCTGACCCATGGATCAAACCCAGGTCTCCTGCATTGCAGGTAGATTCTTTACCAACTGAGCCACCAGGGAAACCCACATTTCATTGCTGGACACACAGAAAACATACAACATATGTCTGGGAAACAATGGAAACAGTGACGGATTTTATTTTGGGGGGCTCCAAAATCACTGCAGATGGTGACTGCAGCCATGAAATTAAAAGACATTTGCTCCTTGGAAGAAAAGTTATGACATCTAGACAGCGTATTAAAAAGCAGTGACATTACTCTGCTAACAAAGGTCTGTCTAGTCAAAGCTATGGTTTTTCCAGTAGTCATGTATGGATGTGAGAGTTGGACTATAAAGAAAGCTGAGCACTGAAGAATTGATGCTTTTGAACTGTGATGTTGGAGAAGACTCTTGAAGGTCCCTTGGACTGCAAGAAGATCCAATCAGTTCATCCTAAAGGAAATCAGTCCTGAATATTCTTTGGAAAGACTGATGCTGAAGCCGAAACTCCAATACTTTGGCCACCTGATGAAAGAACTGACTCATTGGAAGAGACCCTGATGCTGGGAAAGATTGAAGGTGGGAGGAGAAGGGAATGATAGAGGAAGAGATGGTTGGATGGCATCACTGACTCAATGGACATGAGTTTGAGTAGGCTCCGGGAGTTGTGATGGACAGGGAAGCCTGGCATGCTGCAGTCCATGGGGTCACAATGTGTCGGACACGAATGAGCAACTGAACTGAACTGAACTGAACAAAGCAAAAAGCAGGAGGCCTGGGATTCAAATCCCAGTCTTCCACCACCACCACTTACCATACCTAAGTCCTTGCACAAGGTATTAAGCCTCTCTTAGCCTCAGTTTCCATGCCTATAAAATGGAGCAAATAATAACATCTCAGAGGGGCCTGAGGGGTTCAGTCCATGGGGTCACAAAGAGTTGGACACGACTGAGTGAGTAACACACACACACACACATCACAGGATTGCTATTGGGATTAAGGAAGATAACCCACATTAAATGCCTGAAAGGCACGGAACTAATGTCAGCCACTATCACTGCCATTAATGAGATTTAAATTGATGAGGTTTGAAGCTTGAAATTAATATTAAAAAGAGGGAAGATCCAGGGCTGGGCTCAGAGTTGCATTTTCTGTAGCTCCTTCCACCCATTCCAGTAAATGTTCCTGCTCAAATAGAGGCCCAGACAGAGAGAACAGGCTTATGGACAGAGCCGGGAAAGGAGAGTGTGGGGCAAATTGATAGAGTAACACTGAAGTACACGTATGTACACGACCGTGTGTGAAACAGACAGCTAGTGGGAAGCTGCTGCGTAGCACAGGAACCCCAGCTCAGGGCTCTGTGATGACCTAGAAGGGTAGGATGGGGGTGGGAGGCAGGCTCAAGAAGGAAGAGATTTCTGTATACTTGTGGTTGACTCATGTTGTTGTACAGCAGAAACCAATATGATACTGTAAAGCGATTATCCTCCAATTAAAAATAAATTTTAAAAAATGTTCCTGCTCTAACTGAGGTGAGAGCTTAGTAAGCTGGGCCCCACCAACACAGACAGACTCAGGGTTTCCCAGACGCAGTGTCCTCTGAGGCAGCTGCCGCAGTGGTAGAGTGGTGACCGAGAGCTCCTGATCCACCACAAAGTCTCCGGGTCTGGGTCAGCGTCCCGGTGACAGGCGGGGCCCAGCAGGGCAGAGGCACAGTTGCAGCCCCGTGGGTTTTCCAAGCCTTCGTCAGAAATGCGTGCTGAACAGCCAATCCCAGCTTCACATGCGGCCCCATTGGAAAAGCGCTGACAAAGGCCTGGTTATGTAACTGAGATGGCAAATCATTAACACAAATGCTCCCCAACAGAAGCGAAAGAAACACCCCCTAAGGCCCAAGTCATTCTCCAGAGGAGATCACACAGAGTTGCTTGCCTGGCCCAAGTATGGAGAAAGGACTTTCCTCCCCAGAAAAAAACTTCATTGAAAACCTTTGGAGAACACCCTGCGAAACTCAAGGAGCCAGGCCAAGGCCTAGGGAGCTACCCAGGGCCAGGGCTGTCGAGTCTTTTTTCCTCCCTGGGAAGGCGTGGGGAGAGGCCAGGGGCCAGCAGGAGTTTACGGGCACCAGGCACTTGCACGTGGAAAGGGGACGCCTGTGCTATTGGAGGGCCCACCAGCTCCTCCTTGGGCTCCCCATGGTCACCACACAGCCAACTCTGGATAAATGACGCTAAAAGAATCCATTTCTCCTGCATCTCAAGCTCTGGGTCCTCAGGGATTTCCAGAGGACCAAGAGAAGAAGAGGGTCACCGAGGCACAGGAGAGGGCGGCGGGCAGATCACCTCCCCCTGAGCAGACCCGCCTGCCCTCTTGATTTAGTCGGTTCCTCTGCCTGAGTCCAAGAGGCATGTTTCTTTCGGCTAAGAGTTAACACTCAGCTCCCAGCCATGTGGAGTTAGTTCCCGCATAGATTATAAATCGGTGAGGGCTTCATAGAAACCCGCTGGATAAATAGGCTATGCTTTAAAGGCCCGTAAATGTGAATCTAATTTTATACTGCTCTTTGAGTTGGGAAGGTTCCTAAATGTCAGTCCACGTGTGTGTCCAGGTGGCTGCCCTGAATGGAGGCTCGTGTAGACATGATACACCTTCAGGGCAAAATTCAGAGCCTTCACGCCACATACCATCCCCTGCCTCCGAGCAGCCACACAATTCAGGCTGTCTGAGCTTTTGACTTTGAACCCAGCCCCGGAGTAGAATCAAGGCCTTCAGAGTGACCCCAGGTCTCCCCCTGATGGCATCCTCCTATATAAGCCACGAGAAGGTGGCCTCACCAAAGGCCAGCCCCTGTCAGCTTCCGCAGGCTGGACTGGTTGGGACTCAGGTTCTGATCTTCTTCAGAGCAAATTTCAGACACGGTGCCAGCTGCTCAACACAGCCTCTGGTGCCTTCCCTCCAGGCACGGGGCAAAGAGCACTGAACTGGGCTCCCAGGCTACAGGGCCTCTCCCAGCCCCTCTACTCACTGGCTGAGGGAGCCCCGCTCCATCACTTAAGCCCTCTGGCCCTCAAACTTCTCTCAGGGAATCCAGATGAAAACCACTGCCAGCCTGCTTCACACAGTCCTGCGAGGAGGAAATGAGATCAGGCTGTGAAATAGCACTTTGGAAACACAGAACCCCACGCCTGTACCTCGGGTAATTACTGTAGCTTCAGGAGGGTGTCCCGAAGCCATGTGCTTGGAGGGCCCATAAACCCGGGCCAGTCTGTTCCCTGCAAGGGTCTCTGCCTACGGTCAGGTAGAACAACATAATGACTGGGAAGGTGTCCTTGCCTGAGGTGAGGAGGCTGCGGTTTCAGCCAGCCTGGCCACCCAGCACCTGCCTAGACCCCAGTTTCTTCCACTATAAAATGAAGGCCAGATTGCCTCACCTCAAAGGCCTCCCCCAGTTCTCTGTGCTACAAGACATATAGAAGTAGATTGATATTTGTCTTGACACTTTTTCCAGCGGTGGTGGTTGTCATTTCGTCGCAAAGTCTGATTTTGCGACTCTGTCTGACTCTTTGCAACCCCGTGGACTGCAGCACACCAGGCTTCNGGTGGGAGGCAGGCTCAAGAAGGAAGAGATTTCTGTATACTTGTGGTTGACTCATGTTGTTGTACAGCAGAAACCAATATGATACTGTAAAGCGATTATCCTCCAATTAAAAATAAATTTTAAAAAATGTTCCTGCTCTAACTGAGGTGAGAGCTTAGTAAGCTGGGCCCCACCAACACAGACAGACTCAGGGTTTCCCAGACGCAGTGTCCTCTGAGGCAGCTGCCGCAGTGGTAGAGTGGTGACCGAGAGCTCCTGATCCACCACAAAGTCTCCGGGTCTGGGTCAGCGTCCCGGTGACAGGCGGGGCCCAGCAGGGCAGAGGCACAGTTGCAGCCCCGTGGGTTTTCCAAGCCTTCGTCAGAAATGCGTGCTGAACAGCCAATCCCAGCTTCACATGCGGCCCCATTGGAAAAGCGCTGACAAAGGCCTGGTTATGTAACTGAGATGGCAAATCATTAACACAAATGCTCCCCAACAGAAGCGAAAGAAACACCCCCTAAGGCCCAAGTCATTCTCCAGAGGAGATCACACAGAGTTGCTTGCCTGGCCCAAGTATGGAGAAAGGACTTTCCTCCCCAGAAAAAAACTTCATTGAAAACCTTTGGAGAACACCCTGCGAAACTCAAGGAGCCAGGCCAAGGCCTAGGGAGCTACCCAGGGCCAGGGCTGTCGAGTCTTTTTTCCTCCCTGGGAAGGCGTGGGGAGAGGCCAGGGGCCAGCAGGAGTTTACGGGCACCAGGCACTTGCACGTGGAAAGGGGACGCCTGTGCTATTGGAGGGCCCACCAGCTCCTCCTTGGGCTCCCCATGGTCACCACACAGCCAACTCTGGATAAATGACGCTAAAAGAATCCATTTCTCCTGCATCTCAAGCTCTGGGTCCTCAGGGATTTCCAGAGGACCAAGAGAAGAAGAGGGTCACCGAGGCACAGGAGAGGGCGGCGGGCAGATCACCTCCCCCTGAGCAGACCCGCCTGCCCTCTTGATTTAGTCGGTTCCTCTGCCTGAGTCCAAGAGGCATGTTTCTTTCGGCTAAGAGTTAACACTCAGCTCCCAGCCATGTGGAGTTAGTTCCCGCATAGATTATAAATCGGTGAGGGCTTCATAGAAACCCGCTGGATAAATAGGCTATGCTTTAAAGGCCCGTAAATGTGAATCTAATTTTATACTGCTCTTTGAGTTGGGAAGGTTCCTAAATGTCAGTCCACGTGTGTGTCCAGGTGGCTGCCCTGAATGGAGGCTCGTGTAGACATGATACACCTTCAGGGCAAAATTCAGAGCCTTCACGCCACATACCATCCCCTGCCTCCGAGCAGCCACACAATTCAGGCTGTCTGAGCTTTTGACTTTGAACCCAGCCCCGGAGTAGAATCAAGGCCTTCAGAGTGACCCCAGGTCTCCCCCTGATGGCATCCTCCTATATAAGCCACGAGAAGGTGGCCTCACCAAAGGCCAGCCCCTGTCAGCTTCCGCAGGCTGGACTGGTTGGGACTCAGGTTCTGATCTTCTTCAGAGCAAATTTCAGACACGGTGCCAGCTGCTCAACACAGCCTCTGGTGCCTTCCCTCCAGGCACGGGGCAAAGAGCACTGAACTGGGCTCCCAGGCTACAGGGCCTCTCCCAGCCCCTCTACTCACTGGCTGAGGGAGCCCCGCTCCATCACTTAAGCCCTCTGGCCCTCAAACTTCTCTCAGGGAATCCAGATGAAAACCACTGCCAGCCTGCTTCACACAGTCCTGCGAGGAGGAAATGAGATCAGGCTGTGAAATAGCACTTTGGAAACACAGAACCCCACGCCTGTACCTCGGNTTAAGCCCTCTGGCCCTCAAACTTCTCTCAGGGAATCCAGATGAAAACCACTGCCAGCCTGCTTCACACAGTCCTGCGAGGAGGAAATGAGATCAGGCTGTGAAATAGCACTTTGGAAACACAGAACCCCACGCCTGTACCTCGGGTAATTACTGTAGCTTCAGGAGGGTGTCCCGAAGCCATGTGCTTGGAGGGCCCATAAACCCGGGCCAGTCTGTTCCCTGCAAGGGTCTCTGCCTACGGTCAGGTAGAACAACATAATGACTGGGAAGGTGTCCTTGCCTGAGGTGAGGAGGCTGCGGTTTCAGCCAGCCTGGCCACCCAGCACCTGCCTAGACCCCAGTTTCTTCCACTATAAAATGAAGGCCAGATTGCCTCACCTCAAAGGCCTCCCCCAGTTCTCTGTGCTACAAGACATATAGAAGTAGATTGATATTTGTCTTGACACTTTTTCCAGCGGTGGTGGTTGTCATTTCGTCGCAAAGTCTGATTTTGCGACTCTGTCTGACTCTTTGCAACCCCGTGGACTGCAGCACACCAGGCTTCCTTGTCCTTCACTATCTCTCGGAGTTTCCAATGGTGTCAGTTCATTCCAGGATTTGCAGAGCCAATGAACCCAGCACTAGGTCAGGGAGTCAAGATGACCCAAGAGGGGCTAAAAATCAAGTTAGAACACAGGACACATGGAGCACATTCTTCATGGTACCAGAGACTCTACTCCACTTATAAAAGTTTGCTGAACACTTCCATGGGGTCAAGGACTCTGTACACACTTTGCTTACATGGTCTTTTTGCATCTTCCAGGACCTCGCAAGGGAAATTCTATGACCTCCACTTATATGAATAAGACATCAAAAGATTCGAGGCAAAGCTACTTGCCCAAGTTCACACAGCTATGAAAGGACAGAACCAGAAAACCCACGTCCTGCTTCACTCAAAAATCTATAGTCCTAAGCACAAAACCCGGTGCTTGCTGGCTCCAATAGGCAAAGAAGTCTTTGTGGAAGAGAAATGAATAGTTATTTATATGTTCATTGATTTATATTCCCCACCCCATATAATGCCAAGAAGATTTAAAGTTGTGTTTATAATAAAAGGTGTGTGATAATTGTAAAAGATCAAAGCCCAGAGAGTAGAAAGGAAAGATAGTGATACCTGACATTTGAATTATAACGTTTTGTTTAATCATTTGTTCATTCACTCATTCATCTATCCATTCAATAAGCATTTATTGATTATCTCATAAGGTACAGATCCTGTGTGGGATGTATTGAGCTGAAAAAGACCCTCCCTCACCTCAAGAAACTGAAAACTCTGTGTGTGTGTGTGTGTGTGTGTGTGTGTGTGTGTTGAGAGAAAGGAAATGAGACAGTCAGCCTTACAGTGTTCTCTGGAAGGAAACCATGGACACCAGGGGCATGAGAGTCAGCTTTTTTCCCAGACTTGGAGAGTCAGAGGCTTCCTTGAAGGATGTGTTGGAGATGCTGGCAAGTCCAAACATTTGAGACATCGTAACTCCTAAGCATGCAATTTAATTGAGTTTTATGGCAACCAAAGCAGAAAGGGGAACTATGATCTATTCCACAGAAGTCTAACATCAAGGGAGGCTTCACTTTCCTGTATTCAAGTCTAAGGTCATCTATATCCATGTTCTAGGGACATGGTCTATAAATGGCAGTGTCTTCCAGAATGGGTGTGCAGACAGTGCAAACCTCCATCAAATGGCTGTGACTTATAGTAATTCCCCAAGAGAGCCTAGGACACTGGACCATTCACTAGTGCATACACTGAAACAGGAAATCAGACTAACGCAGTTGCCCTGTGTGGCTTTCCAGGTCTCAAACTTGGTGCGGCAGCTGAGCAAAAGAATGTAGCAGTGGGCAGTAAGGAAAACAGGAAGTGAGAAGGGAACATGTTTTTGGTGGGGTTTTTTTTTTTTTTTTGAGAGCCTGTTATGTACCAGGCCCTGAACTAGGTGCTTCATCCAATACTTCAAAGTGAGTTCTTCAAAGTGAGTGTCACTTAATCCCATTTACAGGTGATGAGTTGAGTCACATAGAGGTTAGTGGCTTCCCAAGGTCACATTGTGGCTTTCCTGTTGGCTCAGATGGTAAAGAAGCTGCCTGCAATGCCGGAGATGTGGGTTCAATCCCTGGGTTGGGAAGATCCCCTGAAGAAGGGAATGGCTACCCACTCCAGCATTCTTGCCTGGAGAATTCTATAGACAGAGGAGCCTGGCAGGCTACCATCCACGGGGTTACCGAGTCAGACACGACTGAGTGACTAACAAGGTCACACTGCTGGAGTTCACTGCTGAAGGCCTACAAATTAAGCTGGCCCTGCTTAAGACAGCCCATTTTCTTGAGTTGATCACCCACAGCTCTCAGCCACTGTTCATTCTAGATTGCCTGATCACCTGGTCCAAACAACTCACCTGATGGAAGAAGAAACTGGGGCTGACAGATGCAAGTGACCCAGGACCCCAGTCTCGCTTGCCTGACTCTCCCTTACACCTTTTCTCTCCCAGCCTTGCTCATCCTGGCAGAGCTGCCAGCCAAGAGCCCCCACTCCCCAATACTTCTCGGTGGTAAGGCGCTTGTTAGGACACTGCCGCGCTTTGCCTGCCCTCCGTCTCAAAGACATGGCCACTTTTTGCAGCCCAGAGGGCCACACATAAAATTCCTCAAAGAAGACATCCAGGAGCCTATCTAAAGGGAGATGGTGTCCAAAAATCCCATCCAACTTTTATCAAGAGACAATCTCCACCAATCACAGGGAAGCCAAGAGCAGTGAGGGGGGAAACCCTTCCACCAGCCTCCTCTGTGGATGTTTCTCTCTTCCCATGCACTCTGACTCCAATTTCTCTCTGAGTTCATGTGCAAATAGCTAATTACATGTTAAAAAGCCAAATGAGGGACTTAAAGAAATTCTTCACTGCAAACTATTGCAGGAAGAATGCCTTCACAGGAGCCATGGAGGGAAATGGCACCTGGCAGGTGGGCAGGCAGACAGGCAGCAGGCCCACCGGCTGAATGGGCTTCCCTCCAACAGCTGCCCGGACTGATCATGGCTCCTACGGTCACCTGAGATCACAAGATGCTGCATGGATGCAGGGCCAGGCCACAGAGGCCATGTTCATATGGGTTGGTCATTTCTCTGTCCACTTCGATTAGCTAGTCAGCTTCCCATGAAGGAACTCAGGGTTTGGGTTCAGAGAACTGTGTAAGAGTAAACAATTAGACCCAACATCTGTGTTCTGTCAACAAGTAACTTCTACTGTGTGCATCTATGTATATAAGGATATATATACAGGGAAATAATAAGGGATATATATGTGTATATATTGTATATATATATATATATATGGATATATATAAGCCCTATTTATGTATATATATATACATTATATATATATATATTATATTATATATATTATGTATATATAGGGCTTCCCTAGTGACTCAGAAAATGAAGAATCTGCCTGAAGTGCAGGAGACCCAGATTCAATCCCTGAGTCAGGAAGATCCCCTGGAGAAAGGAATGGCTACCCACTCCAGTATGCTTGCCTGGAAAATTCCATGGACAGAGAACCCCAGGCTACAGTTCATAGGGCTGCAAAGAACTGGACATGACTGAGAAACTAACACACATATACATACTCATGTATGCATACCCTGGGAGCCTCTCACTGCAGAACAGGAACATCAGAAAAAGAAAACCTATATGATCCCTTAGTCCTGAAACCAGCAGAGCTGATCCATGGAGCTCCACTAAGCATTCTTTTAAGCATAAAATCATTAGCAAATATTAAAAGCTTAAAGCTGGCCATTCCTGGTCTGTTTCATTTGTCTTCAAAAGTCAGCATCTTTGTGACATGTGGCCAGAAGGAGATGGAAGAACCTTGGCCTCTGACCCCTGACTCTGACCTCAGAACGATGCTCCTCACTCTCCATCACTGATGGCTGAGAGGACAATTACCCTATGAAGACCACTCACCCAAATGGAGTGAGCAAGTTATGTTTGCTTGAGTGAGCAAAGTTACTTTATGAAAAGCAACTTTTCACCAAGTTGTGTTTGTCCATCAGAACACTTTGGAATATTCCCATTTCATCATCCTCCTGAGGTTATATCTATTTCCTCCCCATTACCAGAGACAGCTGTTGATCTCAGTTCTAATGGTCTGGTGATTTTCAACAAGCTCCTTGTCCACCTGCTGATGGCCTTTCTCAATCACAAACGTGAACAAGCAAGACTGGGTTTTCCCCTTTCATTATCAGTTGCTCCCACTTAGTAAATAACCTCCCTGTTCCCCTCCTCTCCCTCTCTAACCAGGCTCCTCCTTAACCCTTCCATGCGCAGACAAGCATGTGCACTGGTAGTTTTTTGCTTACTAACTTCCCAGCTTATTTACCAAAACATCCAGCCACAGTATAGAGCAAGCATGCACTCTTGATGCAAATTCAGAAAGAGACTTCTGAAAGTCTGGCTTTTTTGCACTGGAATTGTCTTTTTTTTTTTTTTTTTTT